>PVJA010055126.1:0-7500 GCA_004027025.1 Myocastor coypus | reverse complement strand
GGAATAAATATTTTGCACCAGTTTTGGGAAAAAAATGGCCAAAGAATTTGAGCAGGCCTCTCTCAAAAGATGTACAAAATGGACAATAAGTGCATGAGAAGATGCTTGACATCACTAGTCATTAGGGAAGCGCGAAGCAAAACCACAAGATACCACTACATGCCCATTAGGAAAACATCAATTATAAAAAAGGAAAAAAGTTAAATATAGGTTTGTGGCTGGCTGGAGCTCAGTAGAGAAGAGTTGCTTGGTGTGCTCAAAGGCTGGAGTAATTTCATCCTCAGTACTGCAGGAGAGAGAGAAAAAAAAACAAAACAATAACAATCCCAGCACTTGGGAGGCTGAGGCAGGAGGATCTGTGTGAGTTCAAGACCAGCCTGGGCTACAAAAGTGAGCTCAAGGCCAGCCTGAACTGCATAGTGAGACCCTGTCTCAAAAAAGACAAAAGAAAGAAAGAAAGAAAGAAAGAAAGAAAGAAAGAAAGAAGGAAAGAAGAAAAAGGGGGTGGCAACATGGCTAGGTGGTCTAAAGTGCCTGCTTAGGCAACTTCTAGGACCTTGGTTCGATCCTCAGCACCACATGCTGAGTCAGCCCCACCCCCAGGACAGGCTGAGCTGTCCATAATTGAAAAGAAAAGAAAAGAAAAGAAAAAAGAAAAGAGGGCTGGCTGACCAGATCAGATAGCTCAGCGGACTAGAGCCTCTCCTTAGGCAGAGCCCAGTGCTGGGGTTTGATCCCTGGTGTGCTGTGCTGGACCCACCCTTAGGGTGCACTGAGACAGTGATTGAGAGTAGGTGTAGTAATGCTCACCTGAAATCTGCCAGGGTAGACTACATAGCAAGATGGTGTCTTTTTTTGCAGAACCGAGGATTGAACTCAGGCCCATGTGCTTGCCAGGTAAGTGCTTATTCTACTGAGCTATCCCTCCAGCCCAAGATTGTGTCTCAAAAAAAAAAAAAAAATTGAAACCAAAAATATAGTCATTAATATGATTTTGCATTTTGGTGTGTGTGTGTGTGTGTGTGTGTGTGTGTGTGCGCGCGTGTGTGTGTGTGTGTGTGTTTGAGACAGGATCTTTCTATGTAGTCCAGGCTGGCCTTGAGCTCAATTTATAACCCAGGCTCATCTTGAACTCACAAGGATCCTCCTGTCTCAGCCTCTTGAGTGCTGGGATTATCGGTGTGCGCCACCACTCCCAGCTGCATTTTGATTTCTAGTTTTATAAAGCATGTAAAGCCGGGCTCATACAGATAATGGCACCAATGCTCATAGCAACATTAGTACTCACAATATCCCTGAAACACAAACGCTGACTGATACATGAGGAGTGCCTAAAGGAAATGTGATTGTGCCAGGCATGGTGACCCAGGCCTATGATCTCAGCCTCCTGGGAGGCTGGTGCAGGAAGATCACAAGTTCGAGCCCAGCCTGGGGCAACAGAGTGACTTTATCAAGTTACTGCCTCAGAGCTGGGCATGGTGGCTCACGCCTGTAATCCCAGCACTCGGGAGGCTGAGCCAGGAGAATCGGTACAAGTTTGAGACCAGCCTGGGCTACAAAAGTGAGCTCAAGGCTAGCCTGAGCTGCATAGCGAGACCCTGCCTCAAAAAAGACAAAAAAAAAAAAAAAAAAAAAAAAAGTTACTGCCTCAACATTGAAAATTTATACAAAAAAGTTGGCTGTGGATATAGCTCAGTGACAGAGCACTTGTGGGTTCAATCTCTGATACTGCCAAAAGAAAGAGAAATTACATGATCTATTTACTTATTTAGATAGGAATTTACTGTGTAGCCAGGCTGGCCCAGAATTTGCAATCCTCCTGCCTCTCAAGTGTTGGGATTACAAGTGTGCACTTGGGTGCAGGATTACCTTTTTATTTTATTTATTTATTTATTTATTTATTTATTTATTTATTTATTTTTTAGGATTGCCTTTTTAAAAAGTCACCACTTAGGCCTGGCAGGATGGCTCAGTGGTCTAAAGCGCCTGCTTAGGAAAGCTTGGGTGGCTGCAGGGACCGCAGTTCAACCCCCGGCACCACATGCTGCGCCAGCCCTGCCCTCAGGGCAGGCTGAGTTGGCCATAAAAATAAATAAATAAACAAACAAAAGTTCTGAAACAAGATAAAATAAAATAAAAAGTCACCACTTAGGGACAACCTACTACTACCACTACTAGATGGTGCTTATTATGTTCCAGTTCACTAGCTCTTCTCTCTCTCTGTCTCTGTGTCTGTCTGTCTGTCTCCTTTCTTTTTTATATTTTAGGGAGGATCTACCCCAGCAAACATTCTCAACCTGTGGGGTGCGACTGTGGTGGGGGTCAAACAACCAGAACACAAGGGTCACCTAAAGCCATTGGAAATCATAACTGTAGCAAAAGAACAGTTTTGAAGTAGCCACCAAAATTATTTTTTGGTTTGGTGTCACCACAACATGAGGAACTGCACTGCAGTGTCATGGCATTAGAAAGGTTGAGAACCACTGAAGTGTGTTTGGGGTCTTGCTACTGGATCAGACTTGTAGTGATCCGCCTGTTTACAGCCTCCCAAGCGCTGGGATTACAGGTGTGCACTACCATGCCCAGTCTCAATTGCTGTCTCAGTGCACCCCAGGAATGGGGATGGGGCTGGCATGGCAGGGCTGGGGATTGAACCAGCCTCTGCACCTGCTCAGAGGCGCTTTATTCCACTGAGCTATTTGACTGGCCCTTTGCCTGCCTGCCTGCCTGCCTGCCTTCCTTCTTTCCTTCTTTCCTTCTTTCCTTCCTTCCTTCCTTCCTTCCTTCCTTCCATCCAGGGATTGGACTCAAGATCTTCAAATTGAACTATATCCCTTTCTCTCTCTCTCTCTCTCTCTCTCTCTCTCTCTCTCTTTGTGGGACTGGGGTTCAAACTCATAACCTTGCACTTGCCGGGCAGGTACTTGTGCCACAGAGCTATCTCCTCTGCCCCCTCCCTGCTCTTTATTTTTTTAGACAGGGTCTTGCTATGTAGCTCAGACTAGCTTTTTTTTGTGTGTGGGTCCGGCGATTGAATTCAGGTCCTTGCATTTGCCAGGCAAGCACTTACTCTACTGAGCTATCTCTCCAGCCCTCAGGATAGCTTTAAAAACAAAACAAAACAAAGAAAAAACTTCTTATTTTATTTTATTTTCTTGTTTCAGAACTTTTGTTTGTTTGTTTATGGCTGGCTCAGCCTGCCCTGAAGGCAGGGCTGGTGCAGCATGTGGTGCCCAGGATCGAACTGCGGTCCCTGCAGCCGCCCAAGCTTTCCTAAGCAGGCGCTTTAGATCACTGAGCCATCCTGCCGGGCCTCAGGCTAGCTTTTGAATGAACTCACAATGCAGCCCAGGCTTGCTTGGAACTCTCAGTGACCCTCTTGCCTCAGTCTCTAAGTACTGGGAATGTAGACATATACCACCATGCCTGAACTTCTCATTTTTTGTTTTTAATTTTGAGGGAGGATCTTGCTAAATTACTAAATTTCTTGGCTGGGCCTGAACTTGTAACCCTCCTGCCTCAGCTCCCCATAGTGCTGGGGTTATAGGTATGTGCCACCATGCCTGACATGTTTCAGACAGTTGTCTAGGCACATTGCTGCTGAGAACCTCAGAATAACTCTGCAAGGTAAGTACTAACATTATCAATGTGCAGATAAGAAAGATGAGGTACAGAGAGGCTGACCACTCTGTTCAGGATAAGAGTTTGTGAGTTGCAGAGCTGGCTCATGCCGAGTGAAGGGCTCAGAGCCTTTGCCTCTCAGCACTGATCTCTCCCACATAGGTATCTGGAGACAGGACTGGTGCAAAACTCATTCGGAAGAGCCAGGTGAGATGGCCTGGATTGTCGAAGGAGGAGGCATCTTATATGCAGTATTTAACATGGTTTGCAAGGACAAGAAATTCATGTTATTTTGTATTAATACCAAGGTATAACATTTGGCCAGCATGTACGAGACCCTGAGTTTTATTCCCCAGCCTGCAGAAAAATAAAAATACAAAAGCTAGCTGAGATGGCTCTCACTTGCATTCCCAGGTACGGGAACCTCTTGTCAGGAGCTCAAGTAGGAGGCTAGCCTGGGCAGCACAGTGAAATTTCCACCTCAAATTTTAAAAAGGCAAAAATAAAAGATATACAACATGGGAAGAAAATAGGCAAAAGCCTTGAATAAGTACTTCATGGCAGATGCTACTCAAATGGGATGGGATGTATATATGTCATGCATCATATATATATATTCAATCTCAATCACTTGAGAAAGATAAATTAAAACCACATCAATGATTTAAGTGGTCAAAATTAAAAATGGTTAAATTATTTTTTATTATTTATTGGATACAGGGTCTTGCCGTGCAGTTCAGACTCGTAGTGATCCTCCTGTTTCAGCCTCCCCTGCACTGGATTACAGATGTGCATCACCACATGTGGCATGTGGTTCTGGGGATTGAACTCAGGTCCTTGTGCTTGCCAGGGAGGTGTTTAGGCCACTGAGCTATTTCTCTAGCCTCCTGAAAAAGATAGTTAATACTGAGTGCTTTGGAAATGAAGAATAGCTGAAACCTCCCTTCCCTATATTAATCAAGTACTGATCCATTGAGCTACATCCTGGATTTTATTTATTTATTTATTTATTTATTTATTTATTTATTTATTTATTTGCGGGACTGGGGTTTAAACTCATGACCTTGCACTTGCCAGGCAGGCACTTGTGCCATGAAGCTATATCCCCAGTCCCTATTTAAGTGAAAAGAAACAGATTCTCATTGTTGCTATAAAAACTGAAATCAAAAGTACACATAAGGAATTGAACTGTTTTTCTTCTTTGTAGAGATGTGACTTGTTTCTAGGTTGGTAATGGTCTACCAAACAGTTACATGAGAGCTGACAGGTGGCCAGTAGCGTGTCCACTGGCCCCATGCACATTGTGCCAGACAAGGGAGCACCACGTTGGCAGGAGAGGCTTGGACGGGAAGAAGAGAGACTGACTGTAGTCTCTGCCCACCCCACCAGAAACCCAACCAAGCAGTTTACATGGAAGGGACTTGAACAAGCGTGCAGAAAGACAGTTAACATGCTTCGACAGGAGAACAGCGTGAGTTTACTACAACAGCAGGATAGCTTCAGTCTCTTTGCAGCACACACATCCATGCCACTGTAGAAAGCACTTTTGCCTTCCCAGCGCTGACCACTATGAGCATACAGCATATAATACTTTGATCTTTAAGTGGGTAATCATGGAAGTTCCAAGATCATATCCACTAGATTAGCCTGAGTATTCACCTATAAAAATATTTTCTTGAAAGTAATGTTTAAAAAGAGACTTCTAGAAACAGGGAGGCTGTGTCAGAACCAGCAGAAGATGGTGTTCCAAGGACTGAAGGGAGACAGGGAGTAGATGTTCAGTGGAGCTCTCAGGTAAAGGCCATCTCTCGCTTCCTTCAGCCAGGACAGGGGTCACAGGAGATTCTGAGATCTCAGGCCCAGCGGCTGGCTCAGGTGAGTGACTCCCTGGATTGATAACTCTCCAACAAAATCTTCACTGAAGTTGAAGAACTAAAATGCTGACCCATGTGAAAAAAAAAATAAGAGCTATGAATACACAAAAGGACTCATGCAAAGCCTACAGGGACAGAGGCTGCTAACAGTGGGCTCCTGCACACGGCTGACAGCCATGTCGGCATGCACGGTGGAGAGGATGGGGATGGAGCCTGGTTCAGAAGCACCTGAGTGAGCTGCCACAGGGCAGAGCACTAGGGCTACTGAAGACAGGAAGGCATTGCAGAAGAAACAGGGCCAGGAGGGACAGGTCCTGTTTTGGACCCACCAATACTTAACATGAATGAAGGGCTGCAGAACAGTCTTTCTTTCTTTTTTTGCCCGGCAGAACAGTCTTTCTAAGATGCACTCTTCTTTTGTCATCACCAGCTGAAATCTCTCTGAGACTAGCTGGTGACCTCCAGGATGATCCCATTTGTGACCTAGTGCCACAGATTGTTCTGGGAAGCTGGGATGGTAGAGGATTTGCACGACGTCACCACTAAGCCACTGCTTAAATCCAGTCCCCGGCCTTCCTTTTCTGCTCTATAATCCAGAAACATTTCTTTAAAAGCCAGAAAATCTGTAAATGTGAGCAGCACGTCAAAGATGTCACCAGCCACTTCATCCTTACGGTGCTGTAATGTTGTTGTGAAGGCCGCCATGCTGAACCCTGGGATCCGCTCCAGCAGCTGCTCCTCATGTACTTTTCCACTAGAGAAATATATTCATTAAAAATAGGTGTGTAGCCGGGCGTGGTGGCTCACGCCTGTAATCCCAGCACTCGGGAGGCTGAGGCAGGAGGATCGGTGCGAGTTCGAGACCAGCCTGGGCTACAAAAGTGAGCTCAAGGCCAGCCTCAACTGCATAGCAAGACTCTGTCTCAAAAAGACAAAAAAAAAAAAAAAAAAAAAAGGTGTGTAGGTGAGTTTATTTTTCTCTGTGTCTTCAAACTCCCAGTAGTACTTGTCCAGGAAATTTCTCTGCAGTAACTGGAACTCATCATCCATGATAATGTCCTCTAAATATCCAACAACAGGGGCCCAGCTGGATGGCTCAGTGGTCTAAAGCGCCTGCTTGGGAAAGCTTGGGCAGCTTCAGGGACCGCGGTTCGATCGCCATCGCCGGCACCACATGCTGCGCCAGCCCTGCCCTCAGGTCAGGCTGAGCCAGCCATAAAAATGAGTGAATAAACAAACAAAGGTTCTGAAACAAGTAAAATAAAATAAATAAATAAATTCTAAAAATAAAATAAATGTCCAACCACAGCAAGCATCAGAGGCAGAGGAGAAGGACAGCGCCAAGTTTTCCTCCTCCAGGGCGTCCAGCGTCACGGAGCCGCATCTACCTGCGTAGCTGCACGGGTTCCCCACGCCCAGGGCCTTTCACCATGCCCACGGCCTCAGTCTAATTTTGGCTCTACTTCGTGGGGTCAGCACCACCATCGAGGACACGGCGGCCTGCTGGAATGGGAAAGCCTAGCTGCCCAGCCGGCTCAACACCTCTGGAGCAGGCCGGCTCGGGCGCCCTCACCCTCTCAGGCCGCTTCGCGCTTGCTGCAGCAGCCAAGGGTCCAGAAGTCCCCTATCTATTTTCTTTTTGAGCCAAGTTCTTCATGTGTCTTCATGTGTAGCTCAGGCCGGTCCTGAGCTCACTATGTAGCCCAAGTCAGCCTCAAACTTATGGCACTCCTGCCTCAATCTCCCCACTGTTGTAATCACAGGCATGCACCACCACATCTGACTTAACTAAAATTCTTATTTATTTATTTATTTATTTATTTTTGTTTTTTTGAGACAGAGTCTCATTATGCAGTTCAGCCTGGCCTTGAGCTCACTTTTGTAGCCCAGGCTGGTCTCAAACTCACATTGATCCTCCTGCCTCAGCCTCCCAAGTGCTGGGATTACAGGTGTGCACCACCATGCCTGGCTTAACCAAAATTCATATGCAACTTGTAGAACAGTA
>PVJA010055125.1:0-11297 GCA_004027025.1 Myocastor coypus | reverse complement strand
CTTGGCGTGTTTTTAGTTGGGTTGATGTTATTTGGGGTTCTGTAGGCTTCAGTTACCTGAATGTCTGATTGTTTTCTCAGATTTGGGAAGTTTTCTGCTATTACTTCTGCCCATATTCTTTTTACATCATTTGTATTGACTCCTTCTTTCTCATTGATTCCCATTAATCTCACGTTGTTCATTTTCGCATCATCTTGCACATGATGAATTATTTTTTCCTGCATTCTGATTGTTTTTAAAAGATCCTTTCTTACTCTTTCACTGGCTGCAGCTGTGTCTTCAAGGTTGGAAACTCTATCTTCATTTTCGTTCATTCGGGTCTGCCAACTTGTGATCGAGGTTTTATTTTCTTGTATATCTCTTTGAAACTGTTTCATGCGATCTATGTCTTTCCTATATTGCTCCGTCAGGGAGTCCATCATTTTTCTATTCTCCTCTAATTTTTTATCGATGTCTTCTTTAATAGTATTGAACTCTGTCATTATGGCTATCCTTTCTCTCTCTAATACAGAGATTATTTCTGTTTTGTTCTCCTTTCTACTTTTGTGTAGTTGTTCCCCTACTTGGGATGCTATTGATTTAGGCATGTCTTTGTCAACTTTAGATATTATTTCTGCTCTGATGTCCTCTATACGTTTCTCCAGCCATTTTTCCACTTCATGTATTTCTTTTTTTATTTCAGATGTTATCTCTGATCTCAGTTGCTCTATAAGTTTCTGCACTTGTGTGTCTGCCTCAGATGCTACCAATTCAGAGGTTTCATCTGTATATTTCTCATTTTCTTCCATGATAGTGTCTTCTGTATTTGGTTTGGGTGGGCACGGGTCCTGAGGTTGCCTCCTACTCCTTGTTGTTATCATTTTGTATGGAAGCGACCTCTGCACTTTGGTGATGTTATGCTGTGTCTATGGGCGTTTGGTCTGGAGACTCCAAGGTGGCTCTTCTACAGAGGTTCCTGACTCTTGTGTTGGGGCTCTGGCTGCTAGCTTTTGTGAATCCTGGTGGATGTGGTCTGTAGGTGGAGGTGGAGCTTTGGGATTGAGTAGTCCTGGTAGGCTCGTGGACTAGATCGGTTGCCAAATGGGCTATTTGATGGGTTTGGTGCTGGAGCTTGGGCTGGAGGGGTACAAAAAAAAAGGGTGGGGCGGGGAAAGGGAAGGCAGGCCAAGGATCCTGACCCAGCCCTCGAGCAGGCTCAGCTCCTAGTGGTGCGATTTGGGTCTGGGCTGGAACAGGAAGTTAGTCGCGGGAACGCAGAGGCAGGGCAGAGGGGCGCAGGGAGCTTACCCGCAGCGGGCGCGCAGGCTCAGCTCCCAGTGATGCGTTTTGGGTCTCACCATTGTTAAATTTAAATAAATAAAACATTCTGCTGGCAAAAAAAAAAAAAAAAACATCCTGCCCTTGCAAACCTTATTGGTAAAGAAGTGGAGCCAGGCATGGTGGCTCACGCCTATCATCCTAGCACTTGGGAGGCTGAGGCAGGAGGATCAGTGTGAGTTTGAGACCAGCCTGGGCTGCAAAAGTGAGCTCAAGGCCAGCCTGAACTGCATAGTGAGACCCTGTCTCAATAAGACAAAAAAGTGGAAAGTATATTTTTAAATTAGCTTTGCCTATAGAGAAAGGGGCAGGCTTTACAGACTAGAGGCAGAAAACTTGGGAGAGCTTTAGCTGAGTGAAGATGACGGGGCAACATGCTGCATCTTCTAACGTTTATATTTTGCTGCTAAGAGGCTAACAGTTTTTTGGAAGTATGGGATAATGGTGACCAAGTAATTAAGATTCTCATATACTTATCCTCTCTGTTTTGGGGTGAATTTCCCAAAAGATCCTTATTCAAGATTTTAGTAACAGGAGCACTGCATTTATCATATTAGAGCCAAGGAGTTGCAGAGAATGTTTGAAAAAGAGGATTTCTATGGTTCCAGCCATTCCTCGAAGGCTTTCTGAAAATAATCCCAGTTGCATAAGAAATGACATCAAGAATTAGCCAATAGGACTATGTCAAGTTAAAAAAAAAAAAAAAACTTCTGAAAATCAAAAGAACTAACAGAGGGGAGAGCCAGCCTTTGGAATGGGAAGACGTACTTGCCAGTCACTCCTCATACAGAGAAATAGTATTTAGAGTATATAAAGAACTAAATGAATCAGAACTCTCAATAAAAGAGTCCACTGGGCAGTGGACAACTAGAATGAAGACACTTACCAGGAGAACAAGTGACCAGTGGAGAATACTATGACGTTTCTAGGCATTGGCGAAATGCAGATTTCAGCAGCACTGTCGTTCCACCTCACACCAGGAAGACTGGCTGTCATCAAGAGACCAAACTGCCACTGGTGAAAAGAATTCTTCTGACCTTGGTGAGAATGTGAACTTGCACCACCAGTGTGCACATCATGCAGAGATTGCTCAAAAGCTAAAAGTAGAAATGCCATTTCACCCAGATTTTCTCTGTCTAGGCCACTTCTCCACGGAGTTAGAACACCCTGTTACAATGATACACGCATGCCCATGCTAAGAGCAGCATAGCTCGTCATAGGCATCATGGGAGTGGCCTGCCTGCCCGTCAGCAGCTGTGTGGAGGAAGCAGATGTGTTCTTGGCATGTCATGGAGCTGTACTTTGCCCTTGAATCACTTGTAAGAAAGTAGATGGACCTTGAAATAATCATGTTAAGCGAAATAACCCAAACATGAAAGCGTAAATATTAGTGGGTTAGCCTTACATGCGAAGCCTTGAACATAACTAATGCTCATCTTGATGAGCAAGATGAAAATTAGATGACAGAGGACAGGGAACATCTGTTAGAGCAAGAAGGCGACTGAACGACAGGGAAGGGTGTGAAAAGGACTTAAGGTTAGTATGTGTTAGCCCCTTCCCCAGTGTGCATGCAGCCATGTGCACTACAAACACACACTAATAGAAGAAGCAGGCAGTTTTGTGCGGAAGCATGGAGCAGATCGTCCTGGACACGGCAGCACCCCAGCCCCTCCTCCAGTCCCTATAAAGCAGGAGCAGCATCTGGAAACCTCCAGGAACTGTGAGCTACATAAACCTTTCCTCCCCTAAGCTTGTGTGTGGGGTATTTGTCCCAGCAATGACAGAATAGTGACTAAAACACATACACTAATAGAAAAAGCCATTCCTACTTATTGTGAGATGATTTCTATGACTATGAGGTCCAGGTTGATTCTAAGTAAATTTCTACAGTTGTGAAAAGTAGTTTCAACTCAACACAGTTGTATTTTCTAAGAAATCGGGAACTTCCCTGGTGGCAGTCTGCTCAGCGAGTTCCTTCCCTAGATGGCTTCTGTGTTGGCGCTCTTGCTTACCCCCAGTTTGTGGAACAGAAGTACAAGATGGCAAATCCGCCTAGGAAAGACTCTCCATTGCTTCTATCCTTAGAGGAATGTAACCCCTTTCCTACTTGCCCCTTGTGCTCACATTTACCTAGTGACAAGGCTATTTCTCTGGCTGTGTCCTGTGGGATAGAGCCGCAGCTCAAAGAGTCCGCTTCTTGTCTGTTTGCACTGGGCCTTTCAGTTAGGGATGTTTGCATGAAATGGCACAACACGCCTGGTTTCCTTCCAGATGCCAGAAGGACGGACCTTCGAAGTTTGTTTTCTGGCACTTATGAGTTTCTCTGAGTACACAGGGAGACTTGCAGCTGCTGCTAGCCATCAGCATTCTCTTGTGGATTGGTCAGATAGGCCTGCATCCACTGGGTACCAGTGTACTGATAAAAGGTGATTCGAGGCTGTGGACTGACGTCAGGGAAGAGGTCCTGCTGGGAGGCTGTGCTGGGGCGCCTGGGTGTTCTGCAAGGTGTTCAGTTATTTACCCAGTGAACGTGTGCACCTGCACTTTTGTAGGTGCTGCTGTGGCTGTGGAGCTCGTGCAATGTGGAGGACCCCTGAGCTGAGGAACAATGCAGGCTGCGTGTGCCCCCCAGGAGGCTGTGCGTGTGCCCGATGATGTTGCGCGTGTGCCCAGGAGGCTGTGCACGCCCCCGAGGAGGCTGGTTTCAGAGAATGCTTCGCTGTTATGTCTGGGCCCAAGATGCCTCCTGTGTCCCCTTTCCCCGGCAGTTGTATGCTCTTGCTGGGCTCAGTCATCCGGTCGAAGTATGAACTCGTGCCTTGGGTCATCAGAGTCGAGACCTGGTGCTTCTGCAGTTTTCCTTCATTTCTCACTCCAGTCTTTGCTTTATGGCTTCTATTTTTTCCTACAGATTTCAACCTTCCCTTTGAGACCTGAAGTTCCTTTTATCTCCGCCCAGACCCTTAATCTAGGTGCATTTACCTTATCAAACCATAAAGCATTATGGTTGCTATCAATGAAAAACATTACAATGATGTGTTTGGTTTATTTCCTTTAAAAATTTGATGGATAGATAATAGGAGCTTGAATATGAACATGTTGCTGAAAAACATACTTCAAATGCTTCTTGCTAACCCTCTTGGGGGTAGTTGGTAAATGAGGCTCCACGTGGTTTATTTTTGTCAGCGTGTGACGTTCTAAGCCTGTTCTTGGCTGCACATGACTCCCACGTGCGGACTTAGAATCACTTAGTTTATTGAGTGTAGGGGACATGACTGATTTTTAAAAATCGTCAAGTAAGTTGATCTGTTTCCCCTCTAATTTGGTGTTCTTCCTCAATAGGAATTTGACATGGTTGGTATTTTATGAACAAACAAATTTGTACTTGTCTGATAATATGACCTGTACATTTCCTTAGACATCTTTCTGGAATATGACTCTTGTTAGTATGAGATTTAGATTTGAAAATAAATGCTACACATGCTTCTGACAGTTATTATAAAGTAATATACTGCATAGCAGTCTGGTGTTCCTGAGGGTGCATTCTGAAGTACTGTTTATTTCAGTTATGAGATAAATAGAAGAATAGCACCTAATTTGGCGTAGTCAGAACCACAACTGCAGTCTGTTTCTGAGCGTTTATTCCAGAAGTGTACTTATGAGTGAACTAATCTGTGTGCCCAATTACCAGATACATTAGGTTGCAAATGACAGACAGAATGAGTGTCTGCTGCTACGGTCTAGTCCCAGTTCATCTGGTGAACTACGTGCATGTGTTTAAAAGTGGTGCTGCATATCCATGTGGAGAAGCCTGGTAACAAGCATGTCTCTGTTATCTTGTGTAAGGGTGGTGGTTCTAAGAACTGATACATGCAGTTGTCCATTCATGTTATGTGTGGAATGTGCAGCAGCTGGGGACAAAGGCAGATAAGAAATAGTTTCCACTGCATGCTTTAAATGCTGTTTTATAGTTTTGAGTTAGGACGTTATACTATCCATTGAGAAAAGAAATTAAAGGAAGTGCCATGCATTTGCCTTTGTGGTAATGCTCACCACGAGTGTTGGAAGTGTGTCTGTTTTCCAGCAAAGGCGAGGCTTGTGTGCACAGATGGGCTTCTCCTTCTGAAGCCTCCATTGCTGACGGTGCTTGGGTTGCCCTCCTGGCGGCCCTCGAGCCTTCTCCCTCCTGCAGAATCCTAGCGGGAGGAAACAGTTTGTGCTCCTGGGTGAAGCCACAGAAAGCGGAACAGACCGCCGCTTTCTGTTGGGAGCTGCCATTACTGCTGTGTCCAGTGGTGGGAGAGGAAATGAGTTGCTTTGTTTTACTTCATTTGCACCAACGTGAGCAGAATAAGGCTCCTCACAGGTACAGGTGCCCACAACTGCAGGAGGAACACAGGCTGCTTGCTGTTCGTTCACCTTACACAAAGGTCTTTGTCCGCTGACATAAAAGGGTCCTGGAATGGGTACCCACAGCTTTGTAATTCTCTCTAGGTAATGTTATCTTTCAAGAACTACCTTAGAATTCCTGAGGACTTCAGTTCAGTTCTGGGTGCATTGGGCAGGCCGTGCAGCCCAGCGCCGTGGCATTCTCGGGGGAAGCGTCTCATCTTTCTGTCAGAATTGGACCGATCATCAGTATATTTGAAATAACAACAATCACTCATATTTTGGATAAAATTTTCACGGAAAATACTTAGTTGATGTTAGTAGAAAAATGTATTACTGACCGTAAAATAGAAATTTATGAAGCTTGTTAATGATCTGAATTGATATGTACTACATGCTAACCTTTATTTTCCTACTTTTCTCTGTACTTCTTCATATTTCTCTATATGTTTAGTGCAGTATTTTTCTCTCTATACTGCTCGGAAACTTGGTTTTGTTTAGAAAAGAAAAATCCTAGTAGGGAAGTTGGTGGAAGAAGCAGAGCTTGGAATCTACCAAGAATCTGGGGTTGGCTGCCTTTTAAATTGCTAATTAGAGAATGTCAGTGTTTTTTTTTTTTTCTCCTAAGAGATTTGCATCTGTTCTATTCTTTTTTTTTTTTTTAATTTTACTTTCCATGCTCATTTTTTTTTTTGAAGGAAGGAAAGGTTTATTTAGCTCACAGTTTGTGGAGGTTTCAGTCCATATTCGGCTGGCCCAAGGCTGAGTGGAACAGAGCAGAGAGCATCCAGTTCATGGCGGTGGAACAGCAACAAAATGGCGGCAGAGGTAGCCAATCAATCAGGGCAGCAGAGCAGCAGCAACAGCTAGAGCCCCAGTCTGTCTCTCTGTCTCTCTTTTTTTTTTCCAATTCTTTTATTGTTTAAATTTAACAATGGTTATATTACATATTTTCATCATCGGATCAGTTTAGATTAATACATATAGGTATTAACCTATATGCATCTGTTCTATTCTGAAGGAAAGGATTGCTTTTAAAATACTCCACTCGCTGGGTTTGCTGTCTCCAGGCGTGCCATGCCTAAAGCTGCTAGCAGCACCACTGTCATTTAGCCTTCAGAATTTCATTTGAATGATGATATCTCTTTCTCTCTTGTCAACTGAGACAGTAAAACTGAAGCCAGAGAGAGGAAAACAAATATTTGAAGATACGGATGTTGATAAGCGTGCAATGGTTGGACGTGAAAATGTCTGCCTGTGTATAGAGACGCTGTTATTCTCCCTAGCACACCACCGTGCACCGGTAAAATAGGAAAGGTGATTTCCTGAAGGTGTTACCCTGAAGCATACTGAAAAAGTAGAGTTCAAGAAGAAGTTTTGTATTCTTGCAGCTTACTGAAGTCTTCGTGCCTAGGGTGTGTGCAGCCTGGACCTCTCCTACTGTGGTGGGAGCGGAGTGGGGAGGCGGCCGTCTTCTTCCATGAGAGATTCTCTTGCATAGCAGGTATGGTGTTGAATTTTGAATAAGAACCAGCAAAAATTACAAAATAAAGCATTATAAAGTAAGTATAGAAAAGTTGTGAAAGACTGCTTAAGAGAAAAGAGGCCCAGTAAAGATCTTTGAGAGAACATGAGAAAATACTTAGAGAACAGCCAATAAAGAGGTGGCCCCACATTCTCTCTGATGACTGCACTTTCTATGGCTTTGTCCAGCAAGAGAAACTTCTGGCAAATTCAGTAGTATCTCTTGGCTCAGGGTCTTACTGAGCCATGCTTGTTTTCTCAGATGTAAACGCGGTCCTTTGGCCTCCTTTGGATGCCAAGCGCATGGTGAAGGACTTAGAGGGATGGGGCCCCTGAGCTTGTCTCTGCTTGACACGCAGATGCCTGAGGTGTCAGCAAATACCGGGGGTTTTCATTTCCAGAGGCCAGAAACCTTACCTAGCTGTCTGCTCTGTACACAGAGGGACTAATTGGATTATTCTCCCTGAGTCAATAAGGTTTTTGGTGTCACTTAATCTCAGGGAAACAAATGCAGTTGCTTAGATCTCAGTGCACTCCTGCAGATGGCAACTTTCAGGAGGAGACCACGAGGCACTGCACTCCCTGCTGGCTTGCCTGGTGCCTCTGACCTTCTCCATGAAAAGCTCCTTGGGCGCTGATGCTCCCCGGGGACTTGGGTGGAATGGCGGTTACATAATTGCAGTTCCCTTTTTCTGTCAGGGTGGCCTTTATGCAGAGTGCTAGGTGTGGATTGCTTCTTGGCAGAGGGACACGAAGAAAAACCTATTCAGATTTTTTTTTCTTTTTAAATGGAAACATTATGAAAAAGCCTCGGTGCATCTGAAATTGGAGAGTGGTATTTCATCTGAAGGGACTGATGGGAAACAGCAGAGTTCTTTCTTAGATCTGACCTTGGTCAGCGATAGAAGCCTTTTGTACTGCTGTTGCCTTTTGAAGAGATATTTGACTCAGTATGAGGAGAAGACAGGAGAGCAGAAGGCAGCCTTGCTGGGCTGGGTGTAGCGTGGAGGTATCCGTGGCTCTCTGTGATCTGACTGGAGTCACAGGGCTCCCTTGAGCCTGTCCTTTGTTGTCCAGTTGGTGAGGGTCCTCTGTGACGCCCAACCCTGCCCAGCCATCCCTTCCAGCTCTGAAGCCTGTTGTTTTGTCTGGGAGCAGCTTGAAGGGTGGGGAGGCCTACCCTGCTGCCCCGATGCGCCCTTTTCTAAGTGGAGGCCTTTTCAGGCTAGCTTTAGAACTCAGAATATTTTCAGCACAAATTACCTCAACATTTGTGTTTTGTAATTACGTTCTGAAGTCCGTGATCATGCCTGGAAGCTAATTGGCTGTGAAGAAGAGTTTTGTATGCAAGCAAACAAATAAACAAAAAAGTGTATTTGCATACTGTGTTACAAAAACATCACCGCTTTAATCTCAGGGTTTGGGTTTTCCCTTCCTGTTCTCAGCTTTTCTCGCCCCTCCTCTTTTGAGTGGATGCTGAAGCTAAGATGACCTCGATTCGACTTGATGCGCTCCCGACCCTTTTAACTGTGCCCAAGGGTGATCTGGGGGGAGACAGACATATGGATGCCTGGGTCCCTCCCACAGGTGGGGGATGTGGGACTGGGGACATGGCATCTTCCGCTGCTGGCATCTATGCTGGCAGAGGCTGATGTATCCTCCTCAGGACCATGTGGAAGCTGAGGACTGGACCCCTCAGTGGGGCTGCTTCACTCGCCAACAGCCTGTCGAGTTGTTCCTCCTTCCACAGCTTCACACTTTACCCTTGGGCCGCTCTGGAGTTTCTGCGTAGGATCCAGGGAGAGTATTGGTGTGTCCCAGCTCTTTTATGCAAACATCACCTAAGCAATATAAAACACTCTATTCATCTAGCTTAATGATCTCTCTAAAGGCAGGGCCCTTAGAAAGCTGCCGTGCCTGAGTTTCGGTATTGACACTGTCAGTGGCATTGGGTCAAGCAGCCCTGTAGGTTGTCCACATGGGCGGGACTGCAGGCACGTGTACACTGTTCTGTAGTCTTGACGGTGCAGAAACTGCGAGGGTGGTGGCCCAGGTGTCCCGACTCCTTGGCGTGGGTGGTCCCTCCTGCATTATTTCATCTGCTCTCTTGTCCCAGTGGTGCTTGAGAAGAATTCCTAAGTCACACTGGAGTTGAGACTCTGAGGCCGTCAGGACTAGCTGCCCTCTGCGCCTCCGCGCTCCGTGTTTTCTCTCATCCACCCCAGTCCTGTCCTCTGGCTTGTCTTCTGAGAGTTTGTGAGCCCTAAATACACTGGACTGGGACCCACGGAGGATCATGCTGATTTTGGATGTGCTGAAAGGTACTCGCTACGTTAGTGTGAAGAGTCCTGCGTGGGGACAAGTTTGCAGAGCAGGATTCAATTTTGGACACGAATAGGAATGCCTGAGTTGGGTGATTGTCTTAGGGCCTCCATGTGCAGCAGTTCTGCCTGGTACCTTCTGACCCGAATTTCTGCCTCCTACAATAATCCCAGCCATGCTGTCAGAGCTTCTTGATTTTAACACCAGCTTTGCATGTGGGGAAGCTTTCCAGACATCTCTAAGGTTTGGATATGCAAAGACAGACAGACATATAGATGGAATGATGGGTAGGTATCTGCAATGTTGTAGCAAAAGAGAAAGAACCAGAAAAAGATACCTGGGAAATGTTTTTAATATGCATGAATGTATTTGCTTTGCACTGGTGTTAATTTGCCAAGATCAGATAAACTAGGAACATAGGATGCTGTATCGAGAGAGAAAAAATTCCATCGGCTGAAAGTAATGAATAATGAACAGCTCTTAGAGAAGAAAATACAAAACATTAGATAGGTATATAAGGAGTTGGGAAGACAATTTAACCAACTTGAGCTTTGTTTCTGTAGATGTAAAAGGAATGGATTAAGTTTTACTCTGACTCCTTCTCTAGCTCACAAGACTACTAGATGTTCCTGACCTTGAAAGGAAGCGAGATATTTAGTCCATTTTCCTTTTAGGTATCGTTCTTTTTCCTAAAGGGAAGATATATGCAAATGATTAAGAGAAATCAAATGCAGAAAGAAATGGAGAGGAAAAGCTCATGAATAATTCTCTGAAATATTTTCGTATATACAAAACTATGATTGAGTCCCTGTCAGTCATTTGGTAAAGGTATTATTAAGCTTCTGTATAAGTAGCAGGAACTGTTTCATAACATTCAAGGTGAAGGAAGCAGGCGGTTCTGTCTTCTGTATTTCTGCACGCTAAATTAAACTCAACTGAAAGAAGGCCCCTGGCAGATTGGTACCCCTGAAATAGCCTCTCCCATGCCAACCCCCAGCCCCCTCCCGGCCCACACCACCGACTTCCTACAAGAAGGAACTGCATCAGAGTCGGCACTCAGGCTGGCAGAGCCTGTGCTCCAGGGTCTTGTGGCGCTGCCCTGCCCTTGCCCTCACTGCTGTGTGAGCCCTCTGCTGAGCACTGGCCCCACCCGGCTGTCCCTTGGGGCCACCTGTATCACGGTGAGGCCTCATGGACTCCAACGCTCAGCAAGACCATGCGTCTCTTTGTACGATGAAAACACAGATCATTGCCACATCCGTGTTCTGTTTCGTGTGCTGTGTCCCTGATGACGTGGGTCATCCTTTATACAGGCACTGAATGGTGAATGTACAGGTCATCTCCGGTCTCCATTGTAGTGTCACCATGAACGCTTTGTACATAGTCCTTAAACATTGGCTTTAGAGTTTGCACCCAGGAATCATGTTGCTGAATCATAAAGGCCGACCTGCTACATGAAAGGACTCCCCAGCTGACACCCCTGAGCGAGCATTAGTGTTCTCCATTGTCCCCTGTGACAGCGGTCCCTGTGGAGGCCGGAAACAGTTTTGGTGGCTGGGATCTGAGGAGGAGCGCAGCCCAGACCACCCCCGGAGAGCCTGGGCCCTTGTGGGTTCGGACCCATCAGCAGCAGTTGACTATTTCTCTTTCTCCCTCACCCCCCCAGCCTTTTGTTGACTATGTCAAGTCATTTGAATTGAAACTATGCACTGTTTATCTCATAATTTTTCATGGTATTTGTGTTC
>PVJA010055123.1:0-11294 GCA_004027025.1 Myocastor coypus | reverse complement strand
GGGGCGGGGGGAGCCGATGATGTCAGTGGCGGCGGCGGCGGCGGGGCCGGGCCGGGGCCGGGCGCTGGGGGGGCCGGGGCCGGAGCCGGAGTCGGAGCTGGAGGCGGGCAACACCGGAGCGGCCGGGGGCGGCCACGGTGATGAGCCGGGCCTGGCGGACGCGGCGCCATCGCAGTCAGGTGGGCCCCGGGGCAAACCGGGCAGGGCCAGGGTAGACCGGAGCCAACTACCAGGCCCCCTCCCCGCTGCCCGGCGCCGCGGGGGCCCGGGTCGCGCCCAGCGCAAGGACCGCTCCTCTTTGGGGTTGACCTGGGGGCTCCGGAGTCGGGGCTGGGCCT
Organism: Myocastor coypus; assembly: GCA_004027025.1. NCBI lineage: Eukaryota > Metazoa > Chordata > Mammalia > Rodentia > Myocastoridae > Myocastor > Myocastor coypus. The sequence goes on along the minus strand of PVJA010055123.1, from coordinate 10,956 downwards.
AGCCCCGCCCCCGAGCGCGCGCGGCGCTGGGGGACAACTAAGGGGGCCCTGGTGTCGCGCCTCCTTGAACAGAGGCTGAGGGATGTTACCGCCTGGGGCCATGGAAGGGGTTGCGCGCATTCCCTGTTGGAAGGGTTAATTCTGCAGCCTAATGTTCCCCTCCCTTGGTGGGGCATGTTGGGGGTGGGGTGGGGAGGGTGTGAGCTCCGGCGAGCGCTGCAAGCTGCTAGGAGGGCGATGGCGTAGGAGCCAGGCAGAGAGGGGGGAGGGGTTGGCTGCCGAGCTCCCCAGAGTTGGGGTTTGCGGGGTGCGCAATGCGAGCAGGAGCTCCGGAACAACCCTGCCGTGGGGTCAGGGTTTGTGGCTGTGAGTCTGGAAGATCGTGTTTCCTGCAGTGTTGTGGGGGCAAGGTAAACAGAGTGGGGCACCACCATTTGCTCCTCTGGCAGGCAGGGATCCTGGTGAGGGTCCTGCTGGGCCTTAGACATAGGCTAGAAAGGTATCCAGTGTGGTGGGCAGGATTACAAGATGTGGTCCCTTTGGCTGTGGGTGGCAGATGGCCAGTCTAAGCAGGACACAATTTGATTGAGTGCCGAGTTTGTTCCCTGTGAGCTTGTATATATGTTCTTTTTTTTTTTTTTTTTTTTTCAGGTGTCATTACGGTACACATATGAACTGTTTATGAGCAGTTCTGCATAGTTGGTGTAGTGTTGTGTTATGGAGGACTCCAGAATGCAGGGTGTATATGTCTATTTAGAGGAGACAGTTGTGGATCTTTGAGCTAGAAGATACTGTCTTGGTCCCATTTTTGTAGCAGCATTGAAGTGTGTGGTCCAACTGTGGCATGGACTGACAGACATGGGTTTGTGTGTCTGGGATAAGAGAATTGTATGTCAGCTGTTTGTCTAGAACTCAGATCCTTCTGATCACCAGGATGTGTCTATTGCCTGTGGGTCAACTGGCACTTTTTTGGGGATTTTGGGTGGGATGTGTAAACTGTATTTGTAGGTCCATCGCAGCCAAGCAAGGGGACAGTTGTGTGTTTGCAACGTTCTCCACTGGATTTGTTTGTGACCCTTTTTGTGGCAGCCTGTCTGAGCTGTTGGGTTGGGAGTCGAGCTGGTCAGAAGACACTTGTGGGGAGGGAGGTAGCGTGACAAGGGCAATGTGGGCCTCGGACTCAAGAGACCAGCCGCAAGCTGTGTATGCGTCCCTACCTTCTGCGGGTGTAAATGGTGGTATGGGATTGCTGAGATGTTACAGAAGGCACAGGGATAAATATGGGGCAAAGCAAGGGCAGCAAGCAGGAGGCATGCGTGTTGTCGGGTGGCATAGCTTCTTTTGCAGGGTCTAGTGTGCCTGCCCCTCATGCAAGTGTCAGGGTCACTGGGAGGAGACTACTGGCGCCTGCAAGGGAAGTGAGCTTAGACTGGAGTGGCTTCTTGTACATGTTTATGTAAAGGCTGGGTGTGACTTTTGTCACTAAAATGGAAAAAAGCAAAGTGAAATTTTTAGTCTCCTCCTCCCGCCTCCTCCTCTCTCCCCGAGCCCCCCTTTTCGGGTATCTGTGACGCACATTCAGCCCCACTCCGGTGACAGTGGAAGGTAGAAGGGCCTCAGACGGAATTCGCTCACTAGGCAGATTTCCTAAAACAGGTTTTCCTCACCTTTGGGGCCTGGGCCCTTTTGTAGGGACACAAGCACGATGCAGTACTGTGTCTGATCTGTGGGCTCACAAATGTACATGAAGTGAAAGGGGCGCTGTATTTGGGCCTTCCAGCATGGTGTGTGGTGGTGGTGGTGGTGGTGTGGTGCTGGCTGCTCTGTGAGGCCTGCAGGAGTAGTGCACAATAGAAACCAAATAGTTTCTGCAACTTCCTCCCTGGTATTCCTAAGTGAGCTTCAGATCCACAGCTGTAAAATGGGGCTAGTCCGTTACCTGCCTCACCTGCCTTCCAAGAGCACATGGGAAACAGACCTGGAAAGTAGCTATAGTTTGGGGACTGTATTAGGATTAGGTCCTGTCAGTCCTGTGTTAGCCTTGGAAATTCCCTTCTCTGGGCTTTCCTAATAAGAGTAGCTGTGAACACTGCTTCGTGTTGACTGTGTACCAGGCATGGGTCTTGGTGCTTTTACATACCATTACTCATGTGGTCCTCACAGTAGGCAACTTGAGTACTGTCCCTTTTCAAAGGAGGTAACTGAGACCTAGAGAAGTTAAATAATTTGCCTAGAGTTACATAGCTGGTCAGAGGTAAAGTTGGGGCCAGGATTACAGCTCAGTCACATAGGCATCTGCCTGGCAAGCACAAGGTCCCCAGTACCAAAAAATAAAGCTGTATTTTTTATTTTTGAGACAGGGTCTCATTGTGCAGTTTGGGCTGATCTTGTGCTTGCTCACTTTTTGTATATCCCAGGCTGGTCTTGAACTCGCAACGATCCTCCTGTCTCAACCTCTGGAGTGCTGAAATTACAGCCATGTGCCACTGTGCTCAGTTCATAATGCTGGTTTGTTTGTTTTTTTGTTGTTGTTGTTTTGTTTTGTGTTGTCTTTTTGAGACAGGGCTTTGCTATGCAATTCAGGCTAGCCTTGAGCTCACTTTTGTAGCCCAGGCTGGTCTTGAACTCATATCATTCTCCTGCCTCAGCCTCCCAAGTTCTAGGATTACAGGCTTGCGCCACCATGCCTGGCCCCTTAAATCCAAGCAGTTACACTCAGGTTCTAGATTCTGTGCTATGTTGCTTTTTTTTTTTTTTTTTTTTTGGTGTGAGGAATTGAACTCAGGATATAGTACGTGCCAGGTAGTCACTGTGCTGCTGAGCTGTATTTCCCCACCCCCCTTTTGGCTTTGGCTTTGAGCTCCTCATGTAGGCCATGCTGCCCTTGAACTTGTGGTGATGCACCTGTCTCAGCCTCTCAAATGCTGGGATTATGGGTAGATGCCATCATGCTGGACTCCACTACCTTTGTGAAATATTCAGTATACCTCTCTGAGCACTGTCCTCCCACCACAAGTATGCATATTTTTGCATGCACACACACAAAACCCATTTTCCGCAGATCTGAGCATCCCACCAGTCTATTTCAGAAGACAAATGTGCTTAGGTAGCATTCTCAAGAGTTCTATCCTAGAGTTTGAGAACCTAATCTCTGCCACTGTATAATGTGGGTGACAACCATAGGGGCACAGAATGTTGATGAGTCAGAGGAAGGAGAGAGTGTCCTTGTCTTTTGTGTCAGGGGAAGGCTGTGAAGGGGTTGGCATTTGAGTTAGACTTTAACATTTTGGAGGGATGTCAAGAGGTTGGGGAAGGGACATTGCTGAGAGGAGAATCAGTGGAGGCTAAGACCATGAGGGAAAACCTTTTAGAGAACGAGTACCCAAACTGCAACCCCAAAACCCACTTATTTATTGCAAAATGGCAACACTGCTATTAAACCTGAATACTAAGATTTTAGTGTAGAAAATACAACTGTTACCTGATGCTTGGCTGTTGGGGCAACTTGGCTCCCGTGCTGACAGATAGGGCTCTGTGTGCCTGGTGTACCATGCATGCCATAGATTTGCCACTGTGGGGCTAAGGGGTTGGAGGTAGGGCATGATGTGGAGATTGGTGAGCTCCCAGGGTATTTAAAGAGAGAATCACACAAGGTAAGACTGAGGGGAGTTAAAACTAGCCCTTGAGTGCCTGGTGGAGGAATTTTTTTTTGGCGGGGGTTGGGGGGGTGGGGTGGGTACAGGGTCTTAATACACAGTTTGGACTTGTAGTGATCATTTTGTCTCAACTTCCCTTAGGGCTGGGGTTGCAGGTGTGCACCAGGTTCCATGGTCAAGGAATTTGAAATTTATTCTGGAGTCTTCGGAGACCAGGCACAATATTTGAGATAGTATTGGAGCTAGTACTGAAACTGAGGTTAGGGACACTGACGCTCAGTGGGTGAAAGTTTGGATGGAAAAGGTAAGTAAGGGGGCCTCGGACCATGTAAATGTTAACCAGAATCTGAGTAAGTCTGAGGTAGAGAGGTGAATTAAGGGAAAGACTTCCAGGGCAATTCTCAAGTCCACCAAAGTTTGAGCTGGACTTGGTGACTGTTAGATTGGGGAGCAAGGAAAGGGTGGAGTCAGACATGACACATTTAACACTTAGCCCTGAGACCTTGTGTGGTGATTTATGTAACTGCCTGGCCTGCTATAGGCCCTGTTAGAGCAGGACCCAGAAGTATGACAGAAGAGATTTAGCATGCAGCATCAGCTAGGCCTGGATTTGACTCTTGACACTGCTTCTTATAAACCATGTGACCTTGAACAAGGTCTGGTCTTCTCTGAGCCTCACTTTCTTCTTCTGTAAGATTAGGAGAACATAAATTCCTGCTGTGGGTGACCATTTTGATGATACCATCAAGCAAGGCAATGCCTGTACAGCTCCTGCAAGTACAGAGGCAAATTGTGAGCTCCCCAGAAAAAGTCAGGTTATAATCTCCTGCCCCAACTCCTGGCTGACTCAGTCTTACTCTTAGAATTCTTCCTTCCTAAAGCAAGGCAGACTCTAGACAGCTTTGTTCATTTATTAAACTATTTATGTATGTATGTATGTATGTATGTATTTATTTATTTATTTATGGCCAGCTCAGCCTGCCCTGAGGTGGAGCTGGCGCAACATGTGGTGCTGGGAATCGAACCGCAGTCCCTGTGGCCACCTAAGCTTTCCTAAGCAGGCGCTTTATACTACTGAGCCATCCTGCAGGCCCTAAACTTTTTTTTTTTTTTTTTTTTTATGGTGCTGAGGATTGAACCCAGGGCCTCATGTATACCACTCAGTTCCATCCCTAGCACCTAGAGCTTCTTTTTTTTTTTTTTTTTTTGGCTTTTTGAGACAGGGTCTCTCTGTGCAGTTCAGGCTGGCTTTGAGCTCACTTTTGTAGCCCAGGCTGGTCTCGAACTCACAGCGATCCTCCTGCCTCAGCCTCCCAAGTGCTGGGATTACAGGCCTGAGCCACCACACCCAGCGCAACATAGAGCTTTTGAAAAAGTATCCTATTATGTGCCCTGCACTATTCTCTCTGTCTCTCTCTCTCAATGTATTTGGCACAGGGTCTCACTGCGCAGCTCTAACTCATAGTGATCCTCCTGTTTCAGCTTCCCTAGTGCTGGAACAATAGGCATTTGCCACCATGCCTGGTCTTGGTGGCCTACTTGGTGCGCCTGGGTGGGGCTGGCACAGCATGCAGTACTAGGGGTCGAGCTGGGGTCCTTGCATTTGCCTAGGCAGGTGCTTAGACGGCTGAGCTATCTCCAGGGCCCCTGCACAAAAAGTCCTTCCTGCACCCTCCTTGGGCCTTGTGTTTTGGAGATAAGTGAGCAATGTCTTTTATTAAGTGCCAAGGAGAAGAGTAAAGTAGAGTAGTGGGGATAGGAAGTTTTGGAACATGGAAGTTGGTTGGGAAAGGCCCTAAGCAAGGGGACTTTGGAGTCAAGGCTTTGAAAAGGTGGGGCACGGGGCTGGGGAGATAGCTCCGTGGCACAAGTGCCTGCCTGGCAAGTGCAAGGTCGTGAGTTTGAACCCCAGTCCACCAAAAAAAAAGAAAAGAAAAGAAAAGGTGGGGCAGCAAGGAACAAGGTTATCTGGAGGAAAAAACATTTCAGCAGACAAAACAGCAAGACATTAGGTATGTCTGGTGGCTGTGCTCAGATCTCCATGGCAGTGCTACCTCTGAGGTCACACACAGGCAGTCAAGGGTAGAGAAATGGTAAGAACAAACAAAAACTTAAAACCCAGAGTCACTCAACTTACTTTGAAGCCCAATTTTGGCCTCTTCACCACTTCCTCCCACCATTTTCCAAGGTTGAAGTCCAAGATGAGGTACAGTCACCCATCAATGGCATCCACAGGAGGGTAGTGCCAGGACACTTCACAGATACTGAAACCCACGGTTGTTCAGTTCTCTTATATAAAATGTCATTTAAGCCTGGTGTAGTGGCACGAGCTAGTAATACCAGCACTCTGAGAGAATGAAGTAGGAGGAATGAAATTTCAAGCCCAGCATAGGCAACTGAATGATTTAATAAGATCTTGTCCTAGCCGGGCGTGGTGGCACACGCCTGTAATCCCAGCACTCGGGAGGCTGAGGCAGGAGGATTGATGCGAGTTCGAGACCAGCCTGGGCTACAAAAGTGAGCTCAGGACCAGCCTCAACTGCATAGCGAGACCCTGTCTCAAAAAGACAAAAAAAAAAAAAAAAAAAAAAAAAAAATTTTTTTTTTTTTTTTTTTTTTTTTTTTTTTTTTTTTTTGCGGAACCGGGGATTGAACTCAGGAACTTGCACTTGCCAGGCAAGCGCTTATTCTCCTGAGCTATCTTCCCCAGCCCAAGATCCTATCTTAAAAATGGGCAGAGTGGAGCCCAGCTCAGGGCAGGCTGAGCCAGCCATAAAAAATAAATAAATAAATAAACAAACAAAAGTTCTGAAACAAGAAAAAAAATAATAAAGAAGTATACCAGTTTATTAAAAAAAAAAATGAGCGGAGTGAGGCGGGTGGGGATGTAGCTCAGTATAAAAGCTCTGGGTTCAATCCCCAATATAGCACACACACAAAAGACATGTTTGTATCTAATGTATGTGTACTTTATTACTTCTATAGTATTTAGTACTGTGTAAATAGTTTCTTTTTTTTTTTTTTTGTGGGATTGGGGTTTGAACTCATGACCTTGTACTTGCCAGGCAGGCACTTGTGCCACAGAGCTATCTTCCCAGCCCCTTTTTTTTTCTTTTTGAGACAGGGTCTCACTATGCAGTTCAGGCTGGCCTTGTGCTCACTTTTGTGGCCCAGGCTGGTCTCAAACTCACACCGATGCTCCTGCCTCAGCCTCCCAAGTGCTGGGATTACAGGCGTGCACCACCATGCCTGGCTAAATAGTTGTCTAGTATTGTTTAATGATAAAAATCTGCCTATACAGATGTGATTTTCTTTTTTACAGTTAGATGCAATTTTTGGCATGCCTATAATCCCAGCACTCAGGAGACTTTATTATTTTTTTTCATGGGATTAAACTCAAGACCCTCGGGGCCCGGCAGGATGGCTCAGTGGCCTAAAGCGCCTGCAGGCGGCTGCAGGGACCTTGGTTGGATCCTGGGCACCACATGCTGCGCCAGCCCTGCCCTCAGGGCAGGCTGAGCTGGCCATAAAAATAAACAAACAAAAGTTCTGAAACAAAAAAAAACCCCTCAAGACCCTGCACTCGCTGGCAGGTGCTTATTGTACTGACTTTTCTCCCCAGACCCCCAGCACTCAGGAGACTAAGACAGGAAGATCACTGCAAGCTCAAGGCCAGCCTAACTATGTAGCAAGTCCCTGTCCCAAAATAAAAGATTATGGAGTTGGAGAGATAGCTTGGCTGTCTAAGCACCTGTCTGGTAAGTGCAAGGTCCTAAATTCAATTCCAGCCCTGGAACCCAGGGTGCCAGCCCTGGAACTGGCATGCTTGTAATCCCAGCACTGGGGAGGCTGAGACAGGATGACTACTATGAGCCCAAGGTGCATAGCAAGACCCTGTATCTAAAAAAATAATAGGGGGCCTGGCAGGATGGCTCAGTGGTCTAAAGTACCTGCCTAGGAAAGCTTAGGAGGCTACAAGGACCGCGGTTCGATCCCTGGTACCACATGCTGCGGCAGCCCTGCCCTGAAGGCAGGCTGAGCCGGCCATAAAAATAAATGAACAAACAAAAAAGTTCTGAAACAAGAAAATAAATAAATAAAAATAAAAAAATAATAGTAGGGCTGGGGATGTAGCTGAGCATTATAGTACCTGCCTGGCAAGCACAAGGCCCTGAGTTAGATTCCTTATACAAAATTTTTTTTGAAAAAGGGGGCTTTAAGGGACTGGGGAGATAACTCTGTGGTACAAGTGCCTACCTGGTAAGTGCAAGGTTGTGAGTTCCAAACCCGGTCCTACAAAAAGAGAAAAAAAAAAAGGATAAAAAGGGGGTTCAGGGGCTAGGGAGATAGCTCCGAGGCACAAGTGCCTGCTGGGCAAGTGCAAGGTCGTGAGTTCGAACCCTGGTCCCACAAAAAAAAAAAAAAAAAGGGGGGGTTCAGTTAGCTCAGGGGCTTAAATGCCTTTTAGGCACATGGGATGGTGGTTCGAACCCCACACCCAAACCCAACCTTAGGGCAGCCTGAGCCAGCCAAAAAAAAAAAAACCTTCACAATTTTTTTTTTTTTTTTTTTTTTTCGGGACTGGGGTTCAAACTCACAACCTTGCACTTGCCAGGTAGGCACTTTTGCCACAGAGCTATCTCCCCAGCTCCCACAAAATTTTTTTTAAAAGTATTTCAATCCTTATTTAAGTCTGCCAGTCATTAACCCATTTAATTTTTACAATAACCCTACAAAATGGAAACATTTAGTTATCTTCATTTCATAGACAAGGGAATTTTGATACCAAGAGGTTAAATAACTTACCTGAGGTCATATAGCTACTATCTTCTCCACCTCCCATAAAGGCTTACAGGGAAGTGGCCAATGATGGGGCAGTTGAACTCAAGAAAACTGGGTCCAAATCCCAGCTGAGTTAGTAACATGACCAGGAGCCAGGGAGTAAGGGTGTAGCTCAGTGGTAGAGCATGTGTTTAGCATGAACAAGGCCCTGGGTTTGAGCCAGTACTATCTAACAAAACAAAACACCCAGGAACAAATCATACCACCATTGCATTCCTTTAACCTGGAATGAGGTTACAGTATTTAATTTCTCTAAATCTGTTCTGAGATTGTAGTTATTTTAGATGTTGATTCAGATAGAATGCTCAGCACTGTATTGTGCACATAAGTATTTCATTTTTTTAAAATTTTTTTTATTTTTTTTGCCTTTTTGAGACAGGGTCTCACTGCACAGTTCAGGCTGGCCTTGAGCTCACTTTTGTAGCCCAGGCTGCTCTCGAGCTTGCACCAATCCTCCTGCCTCAGCCTCCGGAGTGCTGGGATTACAGACGTGCGCCACCATGCCCGGCTACACATAAGTATTTCATAAATGGCAGCTACAAAGACCTTGTGATGATGATTCTGGGTGATTGCTAAGGGCCCCCAACAGGCCTTGTCTAAGTATGGTTGCAGCCAACACCCAGCTACATGTCTGCAGATACCAAGTATGCAAGGTATGATCATGCAAGTGAGTAGGCAGAAATGGTGACTAGAATCGGACCCTGACTTTGCTCACCTGTTCAGGGCTACTACCTTCTGGAAGAAGGGGCCTTTCTTCTTATTTTTACACAGATACCAAGTGGGTTATTTGCATCCCAGTAGATGTGTTAAACATGTCTTTCCTATGGTGTAATGAAATCATCAAGAACACAGGATTCTGGGGCTAGGGAGATAGCTCCATGACAAAAGTGCCAGCCTGGCAAGTGAGTTCAAACCCCAATCTGGCAAAAAAGAAGAGAGAGAAAGAGAGGGAGAGGGAGAGGGAAAGAGGGAGAGAGAGAGAGAGAGAGAGAGAGAGAGAGAGAGAGAGAGAGAGAGAGAGAGAGAGAGAGAGAGAGGAAGGAAAGAAAGAACATAGGGTTCTGCTGGAATTGGTGGCGCATGCCTGTAATCCCAGCATTGGGAAGGCTGAGGCAGGAAGATCACCATGAGCTTGAGGCCAGCCTGAGCTGTATAAAGGAATTCACAGCCACCCTGCACCACATAGCAAGACCCTGACTGAAAAACAAACAAAACACAGATTTCTGAACCAAACTTCCTGGGTTAGATTTCAGTCCAGCTACTAAGATCATGTATGTTTGAGAGAGAACTACGTAGCATCTCTGAACTTACTTTCTTGCTTGCTTGCTTGCTTGCTTGTATTTAGTACAGGATCTATAGGCTCTCACTATGCAGATTGGACTTGTAGTGATCCTCCTGTTTTTAGCCTTCCAAGCGCTGGGATTACAGGTATGTGCCACCAGGCCCAGTCTTAGTTGCTGGTCTCATAATCCTCCACTGAGCTATCTGGCCAACCCTCGTGTCCTCTTCTGTTTTGTTTTTTTGTTTTTTTTTTTTTTTAGGGTCTCACTACTGACTCATAGTGATCCTCCTGTTTGTACCTCTCAAGTGCTCGATAACAGGCGCACGCCACCACGCCCAGACTCCATCGCCAGCTCAGTGTGCTCTAGAGCAGGGCCGGCGCAGCAGGCAGGGCTAGGAACCAAACCCTGGCCCCTGCACTTCCCTAAGCAAGTGCTTAATCTGCTGAGTTATATCGCTGGCCCTCCAACCCTCATCTCTGAACTTTAGGCATCTTAAAATGAGGAAGCTGCCTGGTGTGGTAGTTTATGGCTATAATTCTGGCACTCTGGAAGGCTAAAGCAGGCAGATCCCAAGTTTGAGCCCAGCCCGGGCAATTTAGGAAAATTCTGTCCCAAAATTAAAAATTACTAAAGAGCTTAGGATGTAGCTCAGTGAGAAAGCCCTGGGTTCAATCTCCAGTAACTTGTACCAACATACACGCACATACAAACCAGCTATCCTATACCTTTCAGGGTAGTGTTACAAATAATGCAAATGAAGTGCTAATTCTTGGGGTCCCAGTGGGCTAAGGGGCTATTATACAGGGTGTAGAACGTACTCTAAAGATGGGTTAACCAGCCGGGCGTGGTGGCACACGCCTGTAATCCCAGCACTCAGGAGGCTGAGGCAGGAGGATCAGTTCGAGTTCAAGACCAACCTGGGCTACAAAAGTGAGCTCAAGGCCAGCCTCAACTGCACAGTGAGACCCTGTCTCAAAAAGACAAAATAAATAAATAAATAAATAAATAAATAAAGATGGTTTAAGCATCTGCCAATCCAATTATTTAAATACAGTATGAGCAAAAGTTGCATATACTTTCCATTAATTTTTTTTCCTTTCCATTAATTTTTTTTTTTTTTTTTTTTTTTTTTTTTTTTTTTTTTTTTTTTTTTTTTTTTTTTTTTTGTTCTTTGT
>PVJA010055122.1:0-11299 GCA_004027025.1 Myocastor coypus | reverse complement strand
GGCTGGCCCAAGGCTGAGTGGAGCAGGGCGGAGAGCATCCAGTTCATGGCGGCGGAAAAGCAGCAAAATGGTGGCAGAGGCAGCCAACCAAACAGGGCAGCAGAGCAGCAGCAACAGCTAGAGCTCCAGTCTGTCTCTCTGTCTCTCCCTACATCACACTCAGGCTCTCCGCCTTAGCTCCCGCCCTAGGCTACACCCATAATCCCAGAAGTACTTCCACCCATAATCCCATCAGTACTAAAACCTATAATCCCAGGGGTCATGGATCAAGTCTCAAACTTTAGAAGTCACTGCCCAGTGACTCCATGAGGCTTTGGGGGGACAACTAGACATAAACCATAACAATGCCTCTAAAGGGGAAATTGATTAAAAAATTAGAGGACAATAGAAAAATGATGGAATCCTTGAATGAACAATATAGGAAAGAAATAGATTGCATAAAACAGGTTCAAACAGATATACAGGAAAATAAAATCTCAACCACAAGCTGTCAACACCATATGAATGAAAGTGAAAATAGAGTTTCAGATCTTGAAGACATAGTCACAGCTAGTCAAAAGGTAAGAAAGGATTTCATAAAAACAACTAGGATGCAGAAAAAGTAATTCAGCATCTGCAAGATGATGCAAAAAATGGACAACACGAGATTAATAGGAATCAGTGAGAAAGGAGTCAATACAAACAATATAAAAAGAATATGGGCGGAAGTAATAGCTGAAAACTTCCTAAATATGAGAAAACAATTGGACATTCAGTTAACTGAAGCATACAGAACTCCAAATAACATCAACCCGACTGAAAACACACCCTGACATGTAGTAGTCAAGATCCCAGAAATCCAGCAGAAGAAAAATATACTAAAAGCCGCTAGGGAAAAGAAACAGATCACATTTAAAGGAAAACCTATCAGAATACTGACAGATTTCTCTTCACAAACAATGAAGTCAAGAAAAGCATAGAACAGAGTGCTTCAAGTCCTCCATGAAAATAAATTCCAGCCCAGGCTTCTATACTCCACAAAACACTCTTTCAAGTATGAGGGAGAAATGAAATACTCCCATAACAAGGAACAACCAAAGAATTCCATGATGTCAAAGCCAACCCTGCACAGACTACTAAAAAATATTTTAGAGGGAGACCAAAATGACCTGATCACTACAAATGACACCAGAAAGAACACACCAAATAGGGCAACCAATTAAACAGGAGAAAAAGGAGTAAACAGTAGTAATTAAAAGACATGTCAATACTTACCTGGCAGGGGAGATACCATGATCACGAAGGTGGTTTTCCCAGGGCGAGGCTTATCCATTGCACTCCAGATGTGCTGACCCCTGCGATTTCCCCAAATATGGGAAACTCGACTGCATAATTTGTGGTAGTGGGGGACTGCGCTCGCGCTCTCCCCTGAAAAAAAAAAAAAAAAAAAGACATGTCAATCATAAGTCAATACATTTCAATTATAATCATCAATGTAAATGAACTCAATTCTCCAGTTTAATGAAATAGACTGGCAGAGTGGATAAGGAAGCAAAATCCAACAATATGCTGTATACAAGAAACACACTCGGGGGCCTGGCGGGATGGCTCAGTGGTGTAAAGCGCCTGCTTGGGAAAGCTTGGGCGACTTCAGGGACCACGGTTCGATCCCCGGCACCACATGCTGCGCCAGCCCTGCCCTCAGGGCAGGCTGAGCCGGCCATAAAAATGAGTGAATAAACAAACAAAGGTTCTGAAACAAGAAATAAATAAATAAATGAAATAAAAAATTCTTAAAAAAAAGAAAGAAAGAAAGAAACACACTTAACTCGTAAAGAAACTCATAGTCTAAAAGTGAAAGGATAGAAAACAATACTACATGCCCCCACAGCTCAAAAAAAGTAGGGGTAGCAATCCTGCTTGCAGTCTAAACTTCAAACCAAGACTGATCAAACAAAGTAAAGAAGGCCACTACATACTCATTAGGGGAAAAATTCAAGATGAAGAAGTAACACTCATAAATATGTATGCACCGAACACAGGAGCACGAAGTTATATAAGACAAACTTTAATGGACCGAAAAAAATCTACTGTCCAATACCACAGTCTCAACAGGAAACCTTAATACCCATTTATCCCCAAAAGATAGGTCAAGCAGATAAAAAATTAGCAAAGAATTAGCAGAACTGAACTAGATCTTGGAACAACTGGATTTAGTGCACATACACAGAGTATTCCACCCAACCACTTCTGAATAAACATTTTTTCAGCTGCACACAGGACATTTTCAAAAATTGACCACATACTAGTGCATTGGTCATTCTTAAGTATATGCAAGAAAACAGAAATTTGGGCCGGGCAGAATGGCTCAGTGGTCTAAAGCGCCTGCTTTGGAAAGCTTGGGTGGCTTCAGGGACCGCGGTTCGATCCCCGGCACCACATGCTGCACTAGTCCTGCCCTCAGAGCGGGCTGAGCCAGCCATAAAGATGAGTGAATAACCAAACAGAGGTTCTGAAACAAGAATAAATAAATAAATAAATAAATAAATAAATAAATAAATAAAAAGAAAACAGAAATTATACCATGTATATTATCTGGCCACAATGCAATGAAACTGGAAATAATGCACAAAAGAAATCACAAGAACCCCAGAAATACATGGAAATTCAACAACACCCTTCTCAGCAACCCATGGGTTACAGATGAAATTAAACAATATTTACAATTTAATAAAAATTCAAACACAACCTACTGGAATTTATGGGATGCAATGAAAGCAGTTTTTAGAGGGAAATTTATAGCCCTGAACTCACACATTAAGAAAACAAAATGGGAACAAATAAATACTTTCATGTAGCACCTAAACTGACTAGAAAAGGAGAGTAAATGAAAACCAAAGCCCAAAGATGGGAGAAAATTATAAAGATTAGAGCAGAACTTAACTCAGTCGAGACAAAGAAAATAATACAAAGAATTAATGAAAAGCTGGTTCTCTGAAAGATTAAATAAAATTTATAAGCCCCTAGCTATCCTCATCAAAAAGAAGAAAGAAAGGACTCAAATTCAAGCAATAAGGAATAAAAAGGGTAAAATTACTACAGACCCAGTGGAGATTTGGAGGATCATTAATAGCCACTTTGAGAATCTTTACTCTTACAGAATTAAAGACACAGATAAAATGGACAGATTCCTAGAAAGGTACAAACTACCAAAACTGAATCAAGATATAAGAACTCTGCCGGGCATGGTGGCACATGCTTGTAATCCCAGCACTCAGGAGGCTGAAGCAGGAGGATCGATGTGAGTTCAAGACCAGCCTGGGCTACAAAAATGAGCTCAAGGCCAGCCTGAACTGCATAGCGAGACCCTGTCTCAAAAAGACAAAAAAAAAAAAAAAATAGACATAAGAACTCTCAACAGCCAAATTACAGTCAGTGAAATACAAAATGTAATAAAAAAGTCTACAGACAAAAAGAAGTTCAGGTCCTGATGGATTCACAGCTACATTCTACAAGAAATTTACAGAAAACATAATCCCAATACTCCTCAAACTCTTCAATGAAATTGAAAAGGAAACAATCCTCCCAAAATCATTCCTAAAGGCAAGCATTATACTGATACCAAAACCAGAGAGGGATGCAACTAAAAAAGAGAACTACAGGCCAATTTCTGTCATGAACATAGATGCAAACATCCTCAATAAAATCCTCACCAATAAAATGCAGCAAATCATCAAGAAGATTATACATCATGACCAGGTAAGATTCATCCCAGAGATGCAAGGATGGTTTAACACATGCAAATGTATAAATGTAACACACTATATCAATAGAGCCAAAGTCAAAAACCACATGTTCATCTCAACTGATGCAGAAAAGGCTTTTGTCAAAGTCCAACATTCATTCATGTTCAAAGTACTACAGAAAATTGGAATAGAGAGCATCTACCTCAATCGGATAAAAGCCATCTATGATAATTCTACAGCTAACATAATTCTAAATGGGGAAAAGCTGAAGTCTTTTACTCTCAGATCTGGTACAAAACAACGATGTCCTCTATCACTACTCCTATTCAATATAATTCTGGAATCATTAACTACATTAGACAAAAGAGAGAAATAAAAGGAATAAGAATAGGTAAAGAAAAAGTTAAACTATCATTTGCAGATGACATGATAATCTACTTGAAGACCCAAAAAACTTCACCAAGAAGCTATTAGGATTAATATGCAAATTCAGTAGCATAGCAGGTTACAAAGTCAGCACACAAAAGTCAATAGCATTCCTCTATACAGATAACAAACACACTGAGAGAGAAAATTAGAGAAACAACATCTTTTATATCATCAAAAAAATGAAATACTTAGGAATTAACCTAACTAAATAAGCAAAAAGAAAAAAAATCTATTCAATGAAAACTACAGTTCTCTGAAAAAATGAGATCCTAGAGGATTTCAGAAAATGGAAAGATATTCCCTGCTCCTGCATAGGAAGAACCAACATTGTGAAGATGGCCATACTCCCTAAATTGTTATACAGATTTAATGCAGTCCCTATCAAAATACCATCAATCTCAAAAAAAAAAAAAATCAACATACCTCACAGACCTGGAGAAGTCATCCCTAAAATTTATCTGGAACCAGAAAAGACCTAGAATTACAAAGACAATCCTGGGCAACAAAGATAAGGCAGGAGGCACTACAATACCTGACCTAAAGTTATACTACAGAGCTACGGTGATAAAATCATCATGGTATTGGAAAAAAAAAACATAGACCTGAGGATCAATGGAATAGATTAGAAGATGCAGAAGCAAATACAAACACACTCAGCCACGTTATTTTTGACAAAGAGGCGAAACATGTTTACTAGAAGAAAGATAGCCTCTTTAACAAATGGTGCTGGAAAAACTGGCTCTCCCCATGTCAAAAACTAAAACTTGACTTGGTTCTATCACCATGCACTAAACTAAAGTCAAAATGGATCAAATATCTAATTATTAAAAGAGAAACATTAAATCTGGAAGAAAACGTGGGAGAAAATTTTGAAGACATAGGGGAGGACCAAGAGTTCATGGACAAGAATCAAAATGTACATTTAACATTTGAAAGAATCAACAAATGGGACCTCCTCCAGCTGAGAAGATTTTCATGTCAAAAGAAATTACAGCAGAGTGAAAAGACGACCCACAAATTTCAAAAAGATTTTAACTAATAAGTATTCAGACAAAGGTCTTCTATCTAGAATTTATAAAGAACTAAAAAACATTAGGGTCCCAAAATTTAAAGATCCAATCTAGAAATGGGCATCTGAGATGAATACACACTTCTCAGAGAAAGAAATTCAACAAGCCTATAAATACATGAAGAAATGCTCCACATTGCTAGCCATTCATGAAATGCAACACTTAGATACCATCTCACCCCAGAAAGAATGTCTACCATAAAGAAATCAACAACAACAAATGTTGGAGAGGCTGTGGGGCAAAAGGAACCCTTCTCCACTGCTGGTGGAAATGCAGAATGGTGCAACAATTAAGGAGAGCAGTGTGGAAGCTCCTTAAAAAACTAGAACTGGAAATCCCATTCAATCCAGCTATCCCTCTACTGGGAATTTTTCCAGAAGAACTGAAAACATCGTATCATCATGATATCTGTGCACCTATGTTCATAGAAGCACAATTTGTGATAGCTAAATCTTGGAAACAACCAAAATGCCCATCATCTGGAGAATGGTTGAAAAAGTTGTGGTATTTTCATAAAATGGAATATTACTCAACTATAAAGAATCATAAACTAGAAGACTTCATATATATGTGGATGTATCATATACATATAATCATATGTAAAATAAATGAGATCTACATATGTAAGCATTCCACAGCCTCCCTAGTGTAAAACCTTAAAAGAAGAATTAATTAATTAGTTAATTAATTAATTTTGGGGGCTATCAGGAATTAAACTTAGGACTTTGAGTTTTTTGCATTCTCAACCCCTATAATTTTTTGGAGGAGAGACTTAAATACAAAATATATTTAGAAGAGTTTAAAATAAAGTAAGGTTTATTGAAAGTGTTAAGGCTTAATTATTTGACCAATCTTACATACCTATATCTATTAATCTAAACAGACTTGATGATGAAAACATGTAATACAACCATTGTTAAATTTTTGTTCTTGTTTTGAAATTCTGTACTCTATGTACTCTTGCTTGTTACTCTTTTTCTATCTTTGTTTCTGCTACTTTACTCTTTAAAATAAAATTTTAAATATTAAAAAGAAATTAAACACCTATTGAGAATCTCAGGAAATAGCTCCCCACTAGATTATAAGCTTCTGAAAGACAAGCTTTGTGCTCAGAGTTGCACTGCCCATTCCTCAGGCCTGTGCTAGCACTCACATGACAGATGACACTGCTGGCTAAAGGACGGTTACAGGGGTACAGCTGAGATCTGAACAATAATGACAGTTTCTAGGGCTTGATGGCACATCCTATCTCTCTCTACAGTTTTCAAATGGAAACATTATACATGATAAAAGTTTTTCTGGTGCAGCATGTTATTATAGATCAGACTGTTCCAAATCACCACAAATAAGACTACCAAAAGAAAAGCTAAGTACAGTGAACAGGTGCACACGACATTTGTTTTGTCATCTGCTTTTGAATGTTTGCAGCCAATAAGTAGCGAATGTCACAACTTTAAGTTAGTATATAATTAAAGCAAAGAAATACATATCCACAGGGAGTGGGGGGGGGACATTGCTATAGTTAAAAGGGGAAGAGAGAAAGGCTGAAGTGTAGAGGACCGCCTGAGCAGCTCTCCTTGAAAGAAGAGCAACTGTCTCCATTTTGACTGAGCCTGACCCTGTTTCCTCGTAGTGAAATGTACAGAGCTGTCTAGGACTTCTCCTTATCCTTTCAATTGGCCTTAAGCAGTGCATATTGGTCTAGCCGAGGTGCTGGTGGTAATTTTTGAAGGAAACACGGCATGCGTGTTTCCTTGATAACCCACACCTGCTGCTCTCCAACATGAGCCGGGTCAAAACAAGATGAAGAGTCAATGCTCCATGCCATCAGCTGGGATCCAGCCTCGAAATAGAAGCTGTGACTTCCTGGGGCTTTAAAGATTACACATCAGAGCTGAAGCACCATACCCCTGAAATATTAGATACTATCTCAATAGCATAATATAAATCACTTCCTCTGCATATCCTCTCTGAATATGACAGAGGTAAATGCCCAGCCCACAGCGCTTACCTTCTTCCCACAATTCCCTTTCTCAAGCCACTCCCCCTTTTCCACTGAATAAAACCTGGTGCAGCCCTGGGTTACTCTCTTTGTTCTGGAAAACTATCTTCACGGCTAGACTTAGGGCCCCTTGGCTCTCCAGAAAATATATATTTGTTTGTTTTTGCCGTGGGTCGCATTGGGAACGGTAGATTGGAATTAACTTGGTGGAATTCCAATAACATATTTCTGAGATTATAAATTCAGACTTCTTGGGCCCAAAGAAGAACCAGGAAGGGACTCCAATAGGGAAGGGGATAAAAAAAAAAAAAAAAGAGTGAAACAGTTTTGTATCCTGATGACTAAGAAATAGAACAGGGATGTGTACTTAGTGCCCAAGTACATTCTTTTTTTTTTTTTTTTTTTTCTTGGTACCGGGGATTGACTGAACTCAGAACCTTGAGCTTTCCAGGCAAGAACTTGAGCTATCTTCCCAGCTCCCAAAACACATTCTGAGGCTTAAGAAAATAAACAAATCCTGGTCTTGACCAGCTAAGCTGGCCCTTCTGGAGAGATGCCCATTGGCTCCAGGCTGTCAGGCTTCACTGCTGGGTGCTGAGCTATATCCAGGCCGGGCCAGATCCAAGCACTGTCTGTGCCCTGAAGGCCATGCAGGGCCAGGCAGCTCCTGGCACCCACGGGCTCCTCCAGTGCTCATGTAGGGCTCACACTGCTATGAGGGAGGCAGCTCTCCAAAAAGTCCTCACTTCCGATTTTGGAAGCCTCAGCTCACATGGTAATGCCCTGCCATACAAGTTCTGCTTAATTAGATGACATCAGTAACTTCTGCAGACCCCCAAGTTACCCCAAAGCCAACACTCAAAATGGCAGAAGAAAAGGTTTATTTAGCTCACAGTCAGTGGAGGTTTCAGTCCATACTCAGCGGGCTTCAAGGTAGAGTGACACATTGCATAGAGAAATCTTTCATGGTGGCAACAAAGAGGAAGAACAAAATGGAGAAATAGCAGCAACAATGGCTGCAGAGAGTATGTCTGACTCCATTAAATTGCATTCAGGCTATCTGTCCCAGGTTGTGAGTAGTACACCCATAATCCCAGTGGATCATGAGTTAATCAAAAACACAAACCATAACATCAAGTTTTGGTGGCTTGCACAGCATACCCTGGGTAGGGCCAGCATGGAATTCAGTACCAGGGATAAAACCAGGATCCTTAAACTTGTCAGGCAGGTGCTTAGATCACTGATCTAGCTCCGTAACTCCCACTTCACTCTTTTTATTATTATTATTACTTTTAATAAGAAATTACAGCTGGGCGTGGTGGCTCATGCCTGTAATCCCAGCACTTTAGAGGCTGAGGCAGGAGTATTGGTGTGAGTTCGAGACCAGCCTAGGCTACAAAAGTGAGCTCAAGGCCAGCCTGAACTGCATAGTGAGACCCTGTCTCAAAAAGGCAAAAAAAAAAAAAATCACAATGTGACAGTTTCAAAACACATTAGTAATACATTTCCAATAATTGGTACAATGCATATTGTTGTCTTCATTGTAGTTATACAGAGTACAGGGTGTAGACATGATAAATTTTGTAATGGTTATTAGTACAATAGATTTCTTCTCTTTGATCTAAGAGAAAGTAGTTGTATACATAGTCAAATGTTCCATAGTTGGGGCCGGCAGGATAGCTCAGTGGTCTAAAGCGCCTGCTTAGGAAAGCTTGGGCGACTGCAGGGGACCGCGGTTCGATCCCCAGCACCATATGCTGCACCAGCCTTGCCCTCAGGGCAGGCTGAGCCAGCCATAAAAATAAATAAATAAACAAACAAAAGTTCTGAAACAAGAAAAAATTAAATTAAATTTAAAAATCTTAAAAAAAAAAAAAAAAAAAAGTTCCATAGTTGCAGTGGGTTACTGGCGAAACCAGCAATGTTGGAAGCTGTTGATTAGAGCCTTTTATAGCTCAGCATACTAAACTACCTTTATGTTTTATGTGCCATGTTTAAACTTTTCTGCTGGGTGGTTAAGGGCAAGTTATAGGAAGACCTGAATAACAAAACATGTAATTTTTGTACCTGACAAGGTCAGTCAAATCCCCTCAGGATTAACCTTGAAACCATGTACAGCGTTTTGTAGAATTGTTGTCAGTGTCAGCCGTCTGGATGAGTCACAGCCATTGCTTGACCAGTTTGCTGTCTGCAAAAGCCTGAAAGAATGTTTTCTCTCCAGGTGACTCTCCTTAGGCACGTTGTATACCTTCAATCCCTTTCCTCCATAGTCCCTTAATCTCCTTGAACAGAAAATTTGGAAAACCACTGAGTTATAGGATGTTACAGCACAGATTCTGTTTTGTGCTGAGTCCTCACTGACCTTGAAGGGCTAGGGCCAAAATATTAGCTATTCCTATAGCCCTTCTTTTTCTCTACTTTTTGGCCTGTAACTTATATTCTTAGCCCTCCAAAAGAAAAGCTTGTGATACTGTTACTCTAAAACATAGGTGCTTGAGCTTAATATTATTGTCTTTCTAAATATCAAACATCTTAGACTTAACTTGGAATTGGTATTTTCCATCAATCATTGATATTGTAATAAATCTCTATACAGTGTGATAAAAGCAGTTACACATTTATACACAGATATTTAGAAAAATAAGCATATACCAAATTTTAGCCTGTTCAGCCTCTGACATTTTTCCTATTCTCTTACTCTCATTTTTAAAAATTTATTTATTTATTTATTTATTTATTTATTTTTCTTGTTTCAGAACTTTTGTTTGTTTATTTATTTATTTTTATAGCCAGCTCAGCCTGCCCTGAGGTCAGGGCTGGCACAGTATGTGGTGCCAGGGATCGAACCGTGGTCCCAGCAGCTGCCTCAGCTTTCCTAAACAGGCGCTTTAGACCATTGAGCCATCCTGCCAGGCCCCCTCTCTTACTCTCATTTAATACCCTTTTTTGTTTTCTTGTAAACCATTTACTTGAGAGAGAAAGTACAACAGTAACTGAAATTACATTGGAAGCAGCACACATCTAAAAGGCCAGAATGACAGACATTCCAAGCATAGTTTTAGTGTTACATATTGCTATCATCAGTGTTCAAAACCTTTTGAGGTTCCTTATAATCATTGTCTAATTCATCCTGTGCATACAAGTGCATAGTTTTGCTCCTGCTATGTTTCCTCTCTTTTCTGCTTCCAGTCACTTTGCTGTTTAACCCTTAAGTCTTTGATTCCCATTTAGCTGTGTTATGTGTCTCCATTCTTATTTCATTTTTTGAGTTCTTTTTTTTTTTTTTGCCTTTTTGAGACAGGGTCTCGCTATGCAGTTGAGGCTGGCCTTGAGCTCACTTTTGTAGCCCAGGCTGGTCTCAAACTCGCACCAATCCTCCTGCCTCAGCCTCCCAGAGTGCTGGGATTACAGGCGTGAGCCACCACGCCCGGCAATGTGAGTTCTTATACTAGGGATACTATATGATATTTACACATGTAAGTCTGGTTTATTTCATTTATGAGTATATGTTCAAGGTACATCCATTTATATATGAAGTCTTCTATTTTATCATTCTTTATAGCTGAGTAATATTCCATTATGTAAAAATACCACATGGTTTTCAACCATTCTTCATGTGATGGGCATTTTGGTTGTTTCCAAGATTTGGCTATTACAAATTGGGCTGCTAGCCCTCCACCGCCCGGCCCTGCGGCGCCCCGCACCGCCACGCCGCCCTCGCCGCCCTTCGGCTTCCTGCTGCCGCGCCGCCTGTCCGAGTCGCCCCTGTTCGACGCGCCCCCCAGCCCCCCGGACTCGCTGTCCGACCGCGACAGCTACCTGAGCGGCTCGCTGAGCTCGGGCAGTCTCAGTGGCTCTGAGTCGCCCAGCCTCGACCCCAGCCACCACCTGCCCATCTTCAGCCGCCTGTCCATCTCTGACGACTGAGGCAAGAGGGCGCCAGCGAGGAGGAGGAGGAGGAGGGAAGGGGTGCGCTGGGTTCGGGGCCGCCGAGCGCTTGGACTCGAACTCTGGGCCAGGAGGGCCACTCTTTCGGTTTTCTCTTTTTTTTTTTTTTTTTTTTTTTTTTTTTT
>PVJA010055121.1:0-11307 GCA_004027025.1 Myocastor coypus | reverse complement strand
ATGTACAAATATTTGCACATAGGTATTTTTGTTCTTGTCAGAGAGCCAGTTGTTAAATATTTACCAGGACGTCACTGGGAATTTGTAAGCATCGCCTTTCTGGCAGTGATGAGACCCGGAAGTCTTCTTTAGAAAAGGAGTTGGGACCAGAGAAAGGCTCAAGCAGAGCTTCCCCTGCTAGAAAAATGTGGTAAGGTATGCTTATCTTGGAGTCGACCACTGCAGCCACTGTACGTGCACGTTTCAGTGGCATTAAATATTATTTATTTTTTGGGACCACCACCATCCGTCTCCAGGAGCCTTTCGCTATCACAAGCTCTGTGCTCATTAAACAGTAACTCCCATTCCACCTTTCGCTAGCCCCAGGACCTGCTAGTTTCTTTTCTGTCTAAAATTACCTATTCTATGTATATTAGCGAAATCACACTGTATCTTTGGTGTTCAGCTTATTTATTTCACTTAGCATGATGTCCTCAAGTTATAATCATGATGCAACAGGCCCAAATTCCCTTTCTTTTTCATGCTGAATATTATTCCATTGATTGGACTTGCCCATTTTTCATCCACTGATCTAGACATGTGAGCTGCTTTGGCCTTCCAGTTATTGTGGATAACGTGGCTATGAATAGGAGTACAAATATTGGTTCTTTCCTCCCTTTTCATGTGTACTTTAAAATCTGGATCTCTGGCTTGAGAGATAGCTCAGGGGCCTTAGCACCGGCCTGGCAAGCACAAGGACCTGAGTTTGATTCCCGGTACCACATGCTGTGTGGGCCATGGAACTCAGGGTATGCCTTGCAGGCCACTGAAATCAGGTGTGTTGGCGCATGCCTGGAATCCCACTGCTGAGGAGCAGCACTGGGAGGCTGAGATAGGAGGACCACTGAGTCCAAGTTGTGTAGCATCCTGTACCAAGTAAATAATTTTTTTTCTTTTTTTTTTTTTTTTTTTTTGGCGGGACTGGGGTTCGAACTCATGATCTTGCACCTGCCAGGCAGGCACTTGTGCCATGGAGCTATCTCCCCAGCCCCTACATAACAGATTTTTTAAGAATTCAAATCTGGATCTCTTACAGGGCAAAGGAAAGAACTGGATGGATCACAACTGGGCCCCAGGACTGTTTCAACCTTCACTCTCCCAAGGTCCTCAGAGTGTTCCTACTTCCTCTTCCCAGGTAAGAGGCTGGGTGCTATGGAACGGCACCCAGTGTAGATATGATGCCACTGACGCTTTGGCCAATGGCTGGCGTGAACTACTACTGCAGAGCAAGACACAGTGGCCCCAAGAGCTGGGTGACGTCTGGAGAGCAGAAGGTCTTTGCATTTGTGATAGAGTGACCTCAAGGGACCATGAACGCAGCCAGCCACTTAGCTCCTTTTCAGGGGCAGGAAATGCAACTGACTGATGTGAATCTAAATAGCCTTTTTAAAAAATACTGGAAACAATTTATCCTGATTTGTATCTACTTGCTGAAAATGGAATCAGCCTTTCCCAGATGGAACAACTTATTTGCTATTAAAAATTCATTTTAAAATAACATGCCAATCTTTGTGTTTCATTGTCAGCTTATCTTTCCCCAGAAAGGGTTGAAAATAAAATATAACATGGAAAAAGTTTCCTTTCTTCCTGAAGCAGAAAACAGACATTTCTGGCTCCTCTGAACAAATGGTAGAGCTGCATTCAGCCGGGCAAGGTCAGTGTGACAAATGTTTTTAGGTGACATCAAAGCTTGGACTCGAATCAAAGGCACTGAGATGAAGAATGCTTTCGGATATATTTTAAAGTCTTTTGTCAGGCTTTGGAGAGCCTCCTAGATTGTGGAGTGCTGGCCAGTGCTGATACGTTTGTCAGGAACTCTGATGAGCTGGGGGCAAAGGACTGCAATGTTGGCACTGCCGAGGCTGAGTAACACTTACAGGGCAGCCACAGCCACACTCCCTTCCTTCTGCCATTTCTGCCTCCTAAGACCTCCCCAAAGAGGGAGGCATGTGCAGTTCTGCTCTAAACGCTTGCCTACACTTCCTGGTCAGGGAGCCTCTCTGAAGGGTCCTAGACTGGAGTCTCTTTGGAGCACAACTGCTACAGAGTAAGTCAGCAATAACCCCTCAGCAAACCTCTTGGCTGTGCCCCAGTGATGTCCAAAGCTGTTACTGTGGAATATGGACAGGTTACTGTGGTAGATTAAGTAGCGGTCCACTTGTAACCAGTTCCAGCTGAACCAAATCAGCTTGGCTCTGGGTGTGGAGGGACCACGTGAGGATTGCTGCCAACAGCAAGATGGAGGGGAAGATGATGTTGGCTTTCCTGGAGAAGCTCGCCATGCTGGCTTTCCTGATAGGAACTTGGCTGCTGTCACTGGTGCAGGAGGAGCTGGAGTCCTTGCTGTTGTTAGAGATGGTTGCAGTTCTGTCTGGGGCGGCTCTGGTCCTAACTTTGAGCATCGCTTCTGGCTCTAGTGCAGATCCCTCAGCCTGCTGGCATAGACTTTTAGCTTCTACCACTGACTTTTGGGCCTTCCTAGTGGAGATCACTGATATAGACTTGCAGGAGACATTGTCGTGGGCTCTAGGTCTCCAGATGGACTTGTGGAGACACTGCCATGGGTGCCAGCTCTTCAATGGACTCGTGCAGGGCACTGCTGTGGGATCAAGGCCCTCAGCTGGATTCTTTGGGCCTCTAGTATGTGGACAGATCTCCTGCACTTTTCTGCATGTGGCTCTTGCGTGATATAACATGCTCCTATAAATTGTGTCCTATATTAAATCTTTTCCTTATAAACCCTGACTACAACAGGTACTCAGTATCACAACTAGCCACCTTGAGGGAGCTCCTGCCCATGGCTGCCACCCTTGCTTAGTGACGTGGGTCTGAATCAGCACAGCCCAGTGGGAGGGGTGAAACAAAATCGTTTCTCTACTCATAACACTTCTTACACCAAATGTGTGGGTTTTCCACATAAAATAAGTCTGTGCTGTCCTATAATGTCATCCAATTCTGATACTGAGGCAGGATAGGGGGAAAAAAAAAAGGGATAGAAAGAGAAAATCGTGATTTTTTACTTTTAAGAAAAACTGCAACTTGAGGACCCAAGTTACTCAAGACTTTTTTTCCTTTCCAGGAGACTAAAAGAAAAATTGCTGAGGGTCTTCAGGACACCATAGGTGAGTTCTCAGGGAAGCAGCGCTGTAAGGGGACCACACTTCAGTGCAAACGCATATAAATAGTTGGCGCTCTCATAGCACCCTCTAGATGCGTGACCTGACAGTACTGCTAGGCACCCTAAGTTGCCCATCCTGAAGACACCCCAGAAACCACACAGATCTACTCAGCTCCAAGTCATAAGGCCCATCTCCTCCTGCCTCAGGGCTGCACTGTATTCTGACTGTGCATTTTAATAGTTCTGCCTAATAAACCGCTTTATGCCCTTCCCTGAAGTATCTTGAAACTAACTCCAAAGCCTGCTGAGCCAGGTTTTAGGGGTGTTGTGGAGGCCCCATTAGGCTGACAGGGTTAAATCACTGGCTCCTGATGATTCATCTAAGCTTTAGCTTCTCAGAATCAGGGCTGGGGTGGGGAATGGACTGAAAGTTCTAACACTCTAGGATGTCTTGGAATTTCTACGTCCTAGCTCCCATCTTGAAATTGTCAGAAACTGGGGACTAAGGCTATATATTATGACACAAGATGCTCTTATTTTCCATACCAGGTTTTAGGAGCTGTATGTTAGGATGTTATGATATCACAATATCACACAGAAAGTCCTAAGGATCTATGGAGTTGATTTGCTTCATTGCCATTTTTTTCTTACCCTGTTTTAAAAAACTGGCTCTTTTTTTTTGGTGGGACTGTGGTTTGAACTCATGACCTTGCACTTGCCAGGCAGGCACTCGTGCCATGGAGCTATATTCCCAGCCCCTAAAAAACTTGCTCTTACTACCTGACTATAAACAACCTTTGCCCTTCTGAAAGTTGTGGGATGAAGTTGACTTCCATTCAAAAGAAAACTTATAAGAGTACAGATGGGCTTCCTATTGACAAAACTGAGTACATTTCTACTTAAATATAAACCATTACTCAACAAATGGGAACTTTTAGAGATTATTTCCAGTGTTGAATCTGAAACCATAAAACTGAATTTTTTGGTGTCCCTTTTCACTAAAATCTATAGTTCTATCTTGCCATTTGGCTCTTTGCCCATGCATGGTTAGTTAATATCTTGTGATGGTCATTTGGAAAGTACTGGCTTTCTCATATCTACTAGGTACTGCCATATTTCATTATATAAAAAAGCATCACATTCATTAATGCAGTCACCACCTTATCAGAAAAGTTGTGAAGTGGGAAGCTCTGAAGTACGTAGTAACTGATACAAAGTTTTGAAAGTTTCAATTTTCACTGAAAGACTAGTTTTGTCACTGGCAACAAATATTATAAGTTATTTTCTTTGAAGTAACAGGCTTATCTTTTTTTTTTTTTTTTTTAAACAAAACTATCTGCCAAACAAGGAAGCCCAAATAAACAAGTCTACCAGTCCTTTCAAAAATGGCATTTTATCTACAGTGGCTAGTTTAGCTTGCAACTCAAGACCAACCATCCATGCAAAATACTAAAAAGAAACTGAAAGTGAATAAAATCAACTGCTTTACTGCTTCAGGAAGCACATCCTTTCCAAGTTTTAAATTTATAATAATTTTATTTTACAAAAGCAGTTGCAGGAATAACAATATTCCAATGCCTACCTGGCACCCAGCTTTTTCTAATGGCCACATATACTATGGTACCTTTCACGAACCACTGCCTTAGCACTGTACAAGGCTATTAACAAAACACCAGACATTCAAATCTCATCAAGTTTCCACTTAAGTCTTTTGCCTGCTCTGGGATCTATTCGCAATCCCATGTTGCATATAATTGTTACGTGTTAACTTTTCTAATCTATAACAATTTCAGCAAATATATTTTTAGAATTGTGTTTTCTCCCTTGTCATCTTATGGTAATGAAAAATATAATGATTACTATTTGGATAAAGACAAATTTCACCTACCATTGCTTTTCTGCTATCAGTGAAAATGTTAATACAGTAGAAAAAGTACTGTTTTAGTATTATTGTAAGATCTCATGGCCTTTCTGAAAGAGTTCAGGGACCTGTGGAGTTGGAACATACCATGAAAATGGTGTAGAAGCAGAGCTACTGAGATTTTGGTTTCTTAGCTTCAAACTTGCTAGACTTGCTGTAGCAACCCTGCAATCTGGGTATAGTTATTTGAAGTTCTTTTTAGATGAATGGCAAAATTAGGCACTCACAGGAATAGCTATGACTCTGCCCAAGAGCCTTCACTTCCATGCCTTCTGCCCTGTACTCCATGTGCTCGGGCGTTCTCAAAGCCCAGGGCCACATAAGAGGGTACTCCATGTGCAGAGCAGCTTTACAGTAGCCAGAAGAGCAAGACTGTCACCACAATGACTGTGCTGACCCACAGGTACAACCATAAGAACCCAAAGAACAAACCCCGGGGGGACCTCCAAATCTACCCTGTGCCTGTCCTGGCAATGCCCCGTCTCTGTACTCCACTGGGCACACTCAGACTTTTCTATGACATTTTGCTCTCCACAAAACCCCACCATAAGACATGGTTCTCCTTTTTCACATGTTAGCAGGTTACCTGAGGGTTGAGTCACCACCAAGCTGAAGATGACCTAAGTTAAATGGTTTGGCATGTTTTTTTTTTTTTTTTTTTGGTGGGACCAGGGTTCAAACTCACAACCTTGCACTTGCCCAGCAGGCACTTGTGCCTCGGAGCTATCTCCCCAGCCCCCCCAATGGTTTGGCATGTTAGGTGGGAGTGTTCATACTTTAATAGAAGACTCCTAGAGGTAGAATGTCAGAGCATTTTGGGTGAGAGTAAGGGGAAAAAGAGGAAGTTCTGGAGCCTCTGAAATTCTCACAAGGGCCTCACTGGCCAAGGCAAAGTCAGAGGAATTGAATGATAAATGATTAGAAGGAGATAAAAAAAAAAAACAACCCTACACATTAGTGATTTATTGCCTTATGAGACAAAACCAAGTTCTTAAACAAAAACAAAAAACAAAAAACAAAAAACAATTCAGTTTCTAATGAATGAAAAATACAGTGTTTATGCTGTCAAAGGACAAGTAGAACCATGACATATGTCTCAGTTTATGCATTTGATTTCACAGACGGGCACATTTCTAACCCTCAAGCAGGTCATGTTTTAATGTGGGGAGGGGGATGCGGGCAGTCTCCTTCCTGTGCCTCCTCGCTGTACTGGTGTCCTGTGGACAGAGGCTCCCCACTGCTTCTACGTAGACTGTGGTAGAGGTGTGCCACCAGACGTCTCTAGAGTTCAGCAGTTGTGTGCCTTCCCCCAGCCCCTCCACCCCATAAGGAACAGATGAGCTACACACCAAGGTACATCCAGGGAATGGCGAGTGCTGCCGTGTGGACACCCAGTACTTGAAATGCACACTCACTCCCCACAGAGCTATCGGCACCTGGTGTGCTGCATCTGCACAAGGTCAAACTGGCTTTTCTTTCAAGCTCTAAATTATGAAACAGAGCTGTACATGTTTTGGAAAATCCCTTGGTGTTTTTCTAAAAGTACTAACTTGGCCCTTCAGTTTTCATTTAGCCCCAGCGTGACTTTTCAACATGTTCTTGCTGACTTTACTGTAAGAGAGACCTGGTCAGTTAATATGGAATACAATTCACTTTTTCAAAATATTTTAAAAGCTCATGGCCAAGGAATGACACTTACTTTGCATCCTGCCTCCAGTTTGAATATTTAGAAAGCAGGAAGGAGCCAGGGTTAGCCAGGGACCACCCCAAGGAAAGATCCTTTCTTATACATGTGTGTGTGTGCGTGCAGGGCTGGGCATCCCGAGCTCCTGCCCTGCAAAGCCCCTGTTCTGGCAGCCCTGCAGCTGGCACCTTCGCTCCTATTCTGGTGTGCAGGCCTTGCTCATGCGTCTGTCCTTCCTATAGGAAACCCCCTCTCCCACTGTGCTCTCTGTGCATACCTGCTCTGGTGCAGCTCCCAAGCTAAAGCAGCTTGCTTACTTTCTGATGCCTTACCATCCTCTCTGCAGTACAGACAGGTGCAATGGCCGTCACTTGCTGAGCCTCTGCTACGCACTGTACTGTCTCACCGTCATATTCTTGTTACACTTAGGGATGAAAGCTTAGAGCGTCTGAGTGCACTGCCACAGACTGGAGGTGACAGCAACAGTCCTGCAGCCTGGCTCTGCAGACCAAGCTGTGACATTTACCCTCTAGAAAGGGGGTCGTTATGTTAGAGTGTGAACCTCAGGAAGCCAAGTGGGACCGCAAAGTGTCTATTATCCTACCCTCTCTGCGTGTAAGAATCATAAAGCTCCAAAAGGTAGACAGGCTTGACCCAGGGAAACCTGGTGAAGGGTTGGCTGGGCCTAGACCAGCCAGTTTTTCTGGCTCCCAGACTCTAATCATTTATTCCCTCAATAAACATGCATGTAATATTTCAGGAGCATTGTTGGACTACTGCACTTTCTCTGGGTGCTCCCTTTGCAAATTTAAAATACACCATGCAAACATCCAAATCTGAATTTTATGGCAACTCCAGTGAAAGTTCTCCCAACTATTTCTACCCAGAAATGTTAGAAGTTCTTATAATTGTGGAAGCAATTGGAAAAGTTGTGCCTCTGTACAAGTATTCAGAGAAAAAATTGACCTAGTTCTGTCTACTCTCAGAAAAAAAATCAAATTAATACAGCATACAGAAAAAGTATACTCGATGTGCTGAAATAGCAAGCAAACTCAACAGCATTTGTCTCCGTCAAGATGAACGAAGCCAAATGAATGCATAGCTTTGGAAAGTTTTTGCTACTTACATGATAGTAAGACATTGCAATGATCCAGCTTTTGATTAGAACCACTCTTCTCATTGAGATTCTGGAGTAGTTTAATGTGAGAACTCTTGTGATTCAAGATGTTAAACATTTTCCGCTGGCAACAATTTACCTGTGCGGACTGAAATAATCTTGACATGCAGCAACTAAACTAGTGAAATAACTACTAGTAAAGGTGGCATAACACCATGGCTGTTATTTTTAATTCCAAATATCAAATTTACCTGTTCATCTGAACCTTCACTCTTAGATAAACTATAATCGGAAGCTGGACTAGATTACTGCTAGCATTAAATTTCTGATTTTTGATTCTATGCATCTGCCAAACAAACGTATGCTTGGCAGGACATTTTTGCACAGCTTGTTATATGATTTTCTTGAGCTTAATGCTAACTTCCTATGACATCTACTCAGTAAAATACTGATAATAAATACATACAGATTATATATACTGCTTAGTACACTTTTTCTGTAATTCCTTTTTGTTTGGAACAAGTCTGCTGGTGATAAATTCTCCTAGCATTTGTTTAAAAATGTCTTTATTTTGATTTTGAGGTTCCTTGAGTATAGAATTCTAGCTCTTTTCCTCAACATCTCAAACATGTCATCTTGTTTCCTGGGTTTTTATTGAAGAAAACAGTCATTGTTTAATGGTGATAGCTGCTTGTTTTCTCCTTATGATTTTTAGCTTACTGTTATGGTCCTGGGTGTTGCTTTGCATTTCCGGTGCTTGGTGTTTGGAGGGCTCCTTGAATGTGAGTTGTCCTTTGTCTTTTGAAAAAGCTTCAGCACAGCTGCTAATGCAGCTCCTGCTCATTGTCTCTTCTGCGAACCCCACCACACAGGTTAAGACCTTTGCAGGTTCTCAGGTACCTACCATGCACTTTGTTCTGTAATTTCTTTGCTTTAGATTTGGTATTTTCTACTGACCTGTATTCTACTTTACTAACCTAATCTGCAGCATTTTATCAGTTGTTACAGCTCTAAGTTGGACACATAAATTCAGGCTCTGTTTCACTTCTATATATTCCTTAGATTTCACTCTCTAGTGAAATTCTCCATCATTTATCTATTTCCTCACACTCCCATCTATTTTGAGTATATTCATGTTATTATAATTCCTTCTCTACTAGCTCTAGCATCTAGGTCACCTATACGTCTGCCTTCCCTTCCCATGTTTTGGGTATGTGCCTGCTCTCCTGACTGTCTAGCAGTATTTTATTAAACGGTGTCCACCGTGAGATTTAAGGGGAGTTCGTTACTCCAACAACTCACACTTTCCTTTGCTCAGCAGTGGAGGACTGGTGGCCTCACTCCACACAGCGGCTAAGGGGAGCTCAGCTGAGGCTGGATTGCAGCGTTAGCAAGTACAGTCTGCCTCTCCTCAGCCCATGCTCCTACATCACAGCCTTCCTGGTCTTTCAACCAAGAAAACAGTGTGCAGACTAGAGCACATCCCTGGTAGGTCCTGAACTTTATTACTGTTATTTTTTGTTGGCGGCATGGGGGATGGAACCCAGAGCCTTCCTCTGCATGGTGAGAATAGTCATTGCTCAGTGGTAGTTTTAAATGGTGATGAAATACAGATAAAAATTATCTTTTAATCATTTCTTATAAACGAGTCTTTATAGTTTGTTAGCCTCCCATTTTGCAAAACCTGACAAAAAATCTTGAAAAAGCTGCGAGTCAGGCTCTCCAGTTTCCCAGTTAGTACCCCAGCCGGAGATCCTAGTGCTGTTGGGTTTTCCTGCTTCTGGTGAGTCCTTGATATGCTCCCATGGCTCAGCTGGCTGCTTCCCCAGGAAAGCAGCAGCACGCAGCCTGCCCTCTGGAGGTTTCTCCTGTATCTGTTCTAGCTTTTGTTGCTTCAACAGCTCTTTAGTGAACTTAGAGATGATTTCTGTGGCTCATCTGGCTTCTCTAGTAGTTTTTCATAGAAGTATTAATTTGCAACAATCAATCCTACCCAAATATCTGAATACCCTCCTATAATTTAAACGTAGAGGCTTTCACTAATTTGCCTACATCTGCATTTCCCCCCAAATTGTGGACCTAGGTTGTGAAAATACTTGCCAGCTTTACTTGAAATAAATCTGTCAAATTTTCAGCTCTCACCCCCTATCCCCCCATATCTTATGAAAATAGACTGGTGGTCTAAGGCAGTCAGAGTTTTGCTGGGCATGGTAGCACAAACTTCTAATCCTGGTGCTCAGGAGGCTTGAGGTGGGAGAGCTGCTGAGAGTTCAAGGCCATCCTGGGCTAGTGGGTTTAAGGCCAGTCTGAACTGTATAGTGAGACTTTGGCTTAAAAAAGAAGTAAAAAACCAGTCAAAATTTCATGCTTTATTTGTCCTGCTGAACTTTGGTGGAAATGTTCATAAACATCAAGAGGGCCCAGAATCAGTACACATGTATGAATGAGCAGTAAGTATAAATTGGAACAGTAACAACAACAAAAAATGTCCAAGTGGCTAACAGATATCTTTGAATTTGAGTAAGGAAAATGTGCTAAGTATCCACTACGTAACTATTCCTGAATTGGTTTTTAAAATTTCACTTTAAAATTATGGATACATCTTTTTTTTTTTTTTTGGATACATCTTATTTTTTAAGTTTTACAATGGTAATTAGCATGCAGAGTATCTCAAGAGTATCTCATTTCCAGTGGGGGTTCCAACCCAACAACTCTTCTTTTATAATGTCATTTATTATCAATGAGTTGTTTACAGACTTATTAAACCCTGTGTCGGGGCCTGGCGGGATGGCTCACTGGTCTAAAGCGCCTGCTTGGGGAAGCGTGGGCGGCTTCAGGGACCGCGGTTCGATCCTGGCACCACATGCTGCGCCAGCCCTGCCCTCGGGGCGGGCTGAGCCGGCCATAAAAATGAGTCAATAAACAAAGGTTCTGAAACAAGAATAAAAATAATAAATAAAATAAAAATAAAAATTCTTTAAACCCTGTGTCTCATGGACCTTTGTATCCTCAGCTGCCACTTCTGGCATGTGACACACAATCATTAAGTGGGTGCAATGCCTCTTCATGGGTTATGTCCCATTCCATTGCTATCATCTTAGCATAGGTGCTCTTCACACTTGGAATACGGGAATTACTAAATTATTCTCTCGCATATCTGACCTACCCTTGCCTCATCCCCCAGATATGTATTTGTTATGGTTTATGTCTAGTTGTCCCCCCAAAGCTTCATGCAATCATGAGGTGGGGACTTCTAGAGTTTGAGACTTGACTCATGATCCACTGGGATTATGTGTTTTAGCACTAATGGGATTATGGGTGTGGCCTAAGGTAGATAGGCTGAGGCAGAGAGCCTGAATGTAATGTAAAGAGAGACAAAGAAACAGACTAGTGCTCTTGCTCTCTGCTCCCTGGTTGTTCTGTTGCCT
>PVJA010055120.1:0-11300 GCA_004027025.1 Myocastor coypus | reverse complement strand
GGAGAGGAGAGGAGAGGAGAGGAGAGGAGGAGGGGAGGAGAGGAAGCTGGCATAGTGAGGCCTGTGCCAAATACATAAAAAAAGAGAAAAACAGGGAAGCAAAAGTGAGGGGAGCGAAAGGGAAAAGAAAAAAAAAATTATGAAAGAAAAGGAAAAGAAGTTATAACTTCCAGGAAGGTAATTAGGACCTGAGGTCTGCAGAGGTGCAAGTTGGCAGAGATGTAAGAATGGCTCTCATAAGCTGGGAGTGTGCTTACCTCCTGCCACTTCCACAGAGGGATTTAGTCCAAGAACAGAAAAGAAGGGTGACTATCATGGGGAGGAGCAGTGTGAGTAGGTTCAAGGGTTTAGAAGAGCGTTCAGGAGGGCAAGGAACCAGCGTGGCTCTACTGAGGGAAGTTTCTCCTCTGTACCTGTCCTTCCTCTCCAGTTACATAAATCCACTGTTCTGAAGGACTAAAATCACCCCCACACACACCTTTTTGTTTTGTTTTTGTACTGGGAATCAAACTCATGACCTTGAACTTGCCAGGCCAGCACTATGCCGCTAAGCTACATCCTCTGCCCTTAAAATTATTCTTGAAAAGGAACTTTATTTTACAAAGTCAATGGTTTGCATGTAGTTTTTATTTAATTAAACCCAGTAGGTCGTTAAGCCAGTTTATATTTATCTTATTCTTTTTTTTTTTTTTTTTTTTTTTGGTGGGATTTGGGTTCAAACTCTTGACCTTGCACTCACCAGGCAGGCACTTGTGCCACAGAGCTATCTCCCCAGCCGTATTTATCTCATTCTCCGTCCTACTCTTGAATTTTATGATGTCGTTTTCACTAGCTTAAATCTTCCTCACTGGTTTCCCCTTATTCAATTGCTTCTGCTTTGTCCTTGGTCTCTTCCTCGTTTCTCCACACGACGGTGTCATGGGTTCAATACTTGAAGGCTTCCCTTCTTATTCCAATTCATTCCTATGAATTTGAGCATAGGATGACTAGAGAATTTCTATACCAAACTGCACCTTTTCCCTGGGCTTGAAGATTCTTTCCTCCCCACCATGAATTTTTTTTTATTATTGTTATTTTTTGCAATAATTAATACTTTGCATAATGTTGTCTTTCTCATAGTTGTTCAGAGTACAGACGCAGACATGATTTCTTGTCTAAACATCGTTAGTACAGATCCTTCTTTTCACTGCACAAAGAGAAAGTAGCAGCATATATAGTCCAATAGTCCATAATGGCAGTGCATTATCAGCTCATCTGGCATTATCAGAAGCTGTTCGCTTGAGCCTTTTACAACTCAGTATATTGATATGGCTTTCCTTTTTATACCTCGTGATTAGATTTTTCTGCTGGATGGTTAAGACCAAAATAAAGCAAGTCCTATGTTAGAAAAAATATGTAACTTTGGTGTCTGACAAGGTCAGTCAGTCAGGTTCACTCAGGGTTTACCCTGGAACTGGTGGTTTGCAGAACTTTTGTCAGAGTCAGCCATCCATTTGGATCACAGCCAGTGCTTGACCATTTTGCTCTCTGTGGAAGCCTGAGAGAAAGTTTTCTCTCTGGGTGACTCTCCTTAGGCAGGCTTGAGAATCCTATATGCACCTTCTCTTCCTGAATCTTCACTTAGCACCACCAAAACATAGCAGAGGTGGAGCTCACACTGCTCTCTGCTGTGCCTCATCCGCAGTTTTTGTCATGCTGCTCTTTTGCGTCTGTCTGCTCGGAGAACCTGAAGGTCATTTTTGATTCTTCCCTTGCACTGGAGACCTACACCTTCCAAGCAACCAGCCCGTTCGCTGCGCTGCTCCTGTAACTCAGCCCGCTCACTCTTGCTTGCCCGGCTTAGCTGTCTTGCAGCTGGCCTCCCTCTGTTCCCTCTCACCTTCCTAGATG
Source organism: Myocastor coypus (assembly GCA_004027025.1). Lineage (NCBI taxonomy): Eukaryota > Metazoa > Chordata > Mammalia > Rodentia > Myocastoridae > Myocastor > Myocastor coypus. The sequence goes on along the minus strand of PVJA010055120.1, from coordinate 9,410 downwards.
AAGCATTAGCATAAGATCCTGAAAGCATGAGTCAGATAAAAATAAGATATGTGGAGAAATGAAGAAGAGACCAAGGATTAGAAAAACCAAACCTTCAAAGTGTTACTATACATCACGGTTTACTAAGTACTACCATTGGCTCTATAATAAATTCCAGATCTAGCAGCTTTAAATGCCAACTATTTTTAGTTGTCAGTGTCTGTAGGTATGGTAAGCTTGGATTCCTAGTTGTGCATTTGGATCTCTGAAGCAATTGCATCATTGCAAAGTTTTAGTTGGTAGCACCGTGCCCTAGGTTAGCAGAAGGCCTGGATTCCTTCCCAGGTAGGGCTCTTCCAGGGCTGGTGCCGTGTGCCCAGCACCTGGTCCTCTAGACTTACGATTCCAGTGGAAGCAGGGAGGAAACCACCAACCACCGGGGCGCCTTGTGCCCCAATACAGAAGCCACACATGGTCCTCATGTCTGCCCAGAGCAGAATCGTGTGCCCCGCCACACACTGAAAGGTCTTCTGTGCTGGCACCGCCTGCTCTTGCCTTAGCCCTCACTTCTCTCTTCCATGTTCCAGCAATCATGCTCACTTTCTGCAGAGTTGCAAGTGTGCTGTGTCTTCTCCAGGCTCAGATGGTCTTTTCTTGGCCTCAAAAACTGTCTGTTTAGTGCAGTCATCCCCAGATCGGATGCACGTCTCTTGCCGAGTATGGCTCCTGGAAGAGGCCCATCTTATGCATCCTTATCCATGGACCATGCACTTTCCACTTTTTTTTTTTTTTTGCACATTTGCATGACTTGAAGTAGCTAAACTTACAGAAGCGGTGAATAGAATTGAGTTGTCTAGGGGGGTTGGGAAGGGGGAGAGATGGGGTGTTACAGCTCAGTGGATATAAAAATGTGTTTTCTGAGATCTGCAAGTCGTAGAGGTCTCCTGCGCAACACACCACCCATAGTTAACTCTGCAGAACACTTTGTAGTGTGTGTAGGGCACGGATGACATTGCATTAGCACAGACGTAAACACTCTCAGGAAACAAAACACTTGAAGGACCACAAGGAGGTAATGCCAATGTCTTGCATCTTGATTATAGTGATGATACCTCCTAGTGTTAACAGTCAGAACTTAACACTGAATACCTGTCCTATTTTTGTTTATCATTTATACTGCAGAAGGACAGGGATGGGTTTCTGTGCCCATTTTGTGTGCTTCAGTGTGGCCTTTCTGGTTCTTGGAGTGGTACCTGGTGCCCGGGAATGAGGGAGGGAGCGACTGCAGAGATGAGTGGCTCATGAGAAGCTGGGCACGGACCTCTTGCTCCCTCTGCTGTCCTCAGGGCTTGATCTCCAGGCCCTCCTCTTGCACGGTGTCAGTGCTTATTTTGTGGATCACTGGGTCCTATAAGAATCAATACGATGCATGAGATCACGAGGACAGTGCTGTGCCCCACAGTCACAGCTGAGGCAGCTCAGGGTTTGTGACCACAGAACTCTCTCGCTCTCCTCCAGTTCCTGATGTGGCCTGGGTGCCAGTGGCGCATGTGGAGATGCAAGCTACCCAGCAGAATAGCAGCACAAGATCCTTCTGCTTTGCTGTAAGATGTGATTATAATTGTGCGTCAAGCAGAAATTATATCCTGTGTTGTTTTGAAGGACTTCCTGTGTGTTTGATTTGGCAAGAACTAAAACCAAAACTTTAAATGTAGTCAGAAAAAATGATGTAAAGAGGAAGAGTGCATGTAGATGAAGTGGGGTGAGATTAAGTACACTATTCACTTTTTAAAAATGTAGAATTGTAACTTCAAACTTAAGAATTTGTATATAGCACAAAATTATTGAAAAGACAAGCTCCTGCCTTTTGTGAAGTATAACTGTTAGAATATGATCTAAACAAAAAGCAACATCATTTTGATGATTTTTTTTTTAAATTAAAAAAAAAATTATGTATTTGGTGCAGGGTCCCACTGTGCAGCTTGGATTTGTACTGATCCTCCTCTCTCAGCCTCCCCAGTGCTGGGATTATAGGCATGCGCCACCGTGCCTGGTTTTAGTGGGCCTGGGGTGAGGCCAGCATGGCATGCAGTACCTGGGATCAAGCCTAGGTCCTAGCACTTACCAGACAGGCACTTAGACTGCCAAGCTATCTCTCTAGCCCTTGATGATTGTTTTAACGGACTTAGTCCACATCTTATGCTTACTGTCACTGTGACATTTTTCCACATTCTTAACTTTCCTGTTTCTTAAACAATAGGATTTTTTTTTTTTTTTCTGGAACTGGGATTGAACTCATGCCCTTACACTTGCCAGCAAGTGCTTATTCTACTGAGTTAACTCCCCAGCCACTTGATATTCTTAATATCTGCATGATGATATTAGGCTGATAAATAAGACACTAAAATATTAGCCCCAGGACAGGTCATTAGTTATTAACAATCTCCCTAAAAGATAACTTGTAAACATGTGAAATACACGAACCATGGCTGTCATGATCTTTGGTTTCAGTGATGCAAAAGCTGTCAGTGAACTTTTATGTTCACCTTTCCAAAACAAATAAATGGTAATGACTAATGTTTACCATGCTCAGGCATGACAGGTACATGTAAGAACTTCTTCTAACAATATATGAGGATATTTTACAACTAAGCGAGGTGACACAGAAAATTTGAGCAAACCGATTCAGTGAACTAGCCTCTGTGCTGGAATTAGAACATTGTGAACCACACAGAAGATGCTGTCACTGTTCTCGTTGTCAGATGCCGCTAGACTGACAAGTGCAGATATGGCTTTAGAGCTGGATGTCTGTGTTCTTAAGGAATAGTAGCATGGGGGACCAGGGAGATAGCCCAGCTGCGTAAGCACCAGGAGGAAAGAGTTTTACTGAGTTGAGGAGAAGGAGAGGAGGGGGAGGGGGAGAAAGAGATGTATATATGTATGTGAGCAGGGTGGTTTGGACACCTGTACTGTGCATTTCTGCTGTATGAAAAGGAGCAGTTAATGCTGAATTGGTTTCATTTCCTTTTTTATTTTATTATTATTATTATTATTGTTATTATTATTATTATTATTATTATTTTTTTTTTTGTCTTTTTGAGACAAGGTCTCGCTATGCAGTTCAGGCTGACCTTGAACTCACTTTTATAGCCCAGGCTGGTCTCGAACTCACAGTGATCCTCCTGCCTCAGTTTCCCAAGTGCTAGGATTACAGGTGTGTGCTACCATGCCCAGCTCATTTCCTTTTTGTAAATTGTACATTTTCTCTTAATTTCTTGTACATTCCTTTTTTTCCTCCAATTTTACTTGACTATGGATAACTGGTTGGAAGACAACACTATGTTTTACAGCAAGTACTATGAAATTCATATTACTTTCTTAAATGAAATTCTGTATCACTTGTAATTTTTTCTATTTTAATTCTAATTCACACCCTCTTAAGAAAAATTCCTATCATGCTCTTCCTAAGATTGGTTCTCACGTTAGGATAGATGTGAAGTAACCACAGAATCACAGGGAGTTAGAGTGAGGAGTCCAAGGCAGGGGACTTGAAGCCCGGCTTCATGACTAAGGCAGAAGATAGCTCAGACATGTGCTCTAAGGAGAAAGTGACAGGGGCACATCAGAGTGAGCTCGCATCGAGCACCACTCTGCAGAAGTGGGCCTGTGAGCTGATGCAGGGAGGTCTCGGTTCAGACAGGTGGGCAGGAAATGTAGGCGGCAAAGGTGTTGATGGTTTCAGGTGTGGTAGGGCCAGGCCATTAAAATAAATTAAAATAATTTCTTATGTGCATTTAATCTTGGTGAAAACATGCTTGGATAATTTTTATATTGTTTTCTATTTTAATCATCAAAGATCACTTACATAATTTCTGTTTGCAGATTCTTTAATAATGATTTATTATGAATGTACTGACTTCTTTAATGCAAACATTAAAAGAAAAAAATTGTTCAGTGTTTGGGGACAACTTTACAGCCCTTCCTTATTTTGAGAGTCTAGTACCTACTAGCACAGCGGTGGTGAACCCGTGGCACACATACCACGGGGGCCTCTGTATCACTGAAGTCTCTGAAGAGCTTGCCATCAACCCACTGGGCCATTGCTTGCTAACCGTGTGTCTGCAGAGCCAGTATTCATAGCAGCCTGCCTCGCAGCCTGGTGTCCTTACTCACGTATATGTGCACTGCCTCCTCATCGAGCCTTGTTTTGTGAGAAGTTATCCATTTCATTTTTAGATGATGAAAAGCAGACATTGAGGGCTGAAAATTCTGAAAGTCCTCCTTTTCAGTTGCTAGGCTAGAGGCCGACACTAGAGGTGAGTGAAGTGGACTTTCTGCTCATAGATAGAAAATGGAGGGAGGGGGACAGATTGCGAGGCACTGTAACAGCGATGCCATGTGGTAATTATTGCCAGAGAGCTCTGCACAAGATGCTAGTCCTCATAAGGTTGACATTTGATAGCTTATTTTTTAAAAGTGACAAAGCACTTGGATTTAACTACAAACCAAAAACATAACGTAGAGGTGTTTTCCATTAGTAAACATTGTTGGATTAATGACTATACACGTGGAATATGTAATGTTAAACACAGTGACATTTTATAACTTATTTCTGAGATAAGTTTGAGTTGCTTTGTAGTAAAAACATGTGTAAAATGAGGATAAAAATATTGCTGCATGATTCAACAAAGAAAAAGTTGCCAAGGTAGTGAAAACAGGAGGACAATGTAAGAAATTTCAATCTGGGCAAGTGAAGCCAGGCTTGCCTTCCTGCAGGTAACCAGGCAGCACGTATGCTTTCATTGTCCCGCTCCCACAACATCACATTTTTAAGCATATTTTAAGCCTAGTTCCTATTCCTATTGCTTTTGTAGTCAGAAGTTTTAAAATCCCTTTCCCTGCATTGCGCTCCCCTCAGGTGTTCACATTATACAGTAAATCAGCCCCCGAACAGTTGCTGTTTGAAAAACGGGGTGCTAGTGGCCCCACGAGTTGTGATGCAAGAGGTGCGAACCAAGACAGAACCATACTAGCCGTCAGCGGTAGCCAATGTTTCTTCAATTTTTGAACATAAAATTTGTAAATGTATTTATTCATTTCTCCCCAATGTCTATAAAGTAAAATTCATGGTAAATAATTTTCCAATATTGAATAGTTACATATCATATTAAATTCCCATATTAAATTTACAGTGTATTTGCATTTTCATTCCTGATTTAGATTTTGCAATGATAGAAGCCTGTTGTCTCCATTGTTTTTCTCGTTGCTAAGGCTAAATACCCAACACCCACAGCTGAAGAAGGCAAAGATTATTCTGCTTCAGTTTGTAGACGTTTCAGTCCCTAGGTCCCCGGCTGCAAGGCAGGGCAGCACAGCGGAGGGCCATCACAGAAGAGAAGCAGCTCAAGGGGAGCAGAGGGTGGCCAGGCAGCCAGCCAAGGAGCCAGCAGCAGTCCACAAGCTGCGAAGGGCTGAGGAAGCGGTGGAGACAGCCGCGGCCCCGTGTGCACTTCCTGTCCTGTCCAGGCCACCCGGCAGTCTCATTCCTAGCACCACACCTTGACGCAGTAGCTGCATCCTGTTCTTGGTCGCACTGTAGACTCAGCCTCCTGTGACAGTCCTCACCAACGCTGTGTGAGGCTTTGAGCAATGTCCAGATACGAGCCGTAGCACTTCTTTACTGTGTTACACTGATTTATGGCATTTTGCATGAGAAATTTTATTGTATTAGACTGTAAGCTTGCCTTCTCTTAACGCTGGTCATTGAAAGTTTGATTCTGGAAAAATACAAAGAACAAGAAAAACTTTTGTTTACGAACTAAATGGGGAATAGAAAAAAAGGCTTTTGTAAATAAGGAGGGGAGGAGGGATTAAAGGGAGGGTAGAGGAATAGGAAAAAAGCAAGAATTATCACGTGCAGCCATAAATCCCCTGAGGTGAGCATAGTCAGGTATATCTAAGATGTGTCAGCAAATTTAATAAACACAGTAAGATGACGGTGAGACAAGAAGGATAAGCCCTGCTTTAATATGTATGTGTAGCTTGTTTATGTTCCATTTAGAACAAAAAATTGTAATTGCCAGCAGAATTCCTTTTTTTTTTTTTTGAGAACTGAGGATTGAACTCAGGCCCTTGAGCTTGCCAGGCAAGTGCTTATTCTACTGAACTATTTCCCCAGCCCTCAGACTTCCTATTACACTTAAAAGTTTTTGTTTTTTTTTCTTTTAATGCCCCGATATCAAAGTTACATTTTTATACAAGCTTTTATTGACTTTTGTTTTTGGTGAGCATAAATTCTAAAATGCTGAATACTGGCTTTTTTTCCCTTGTTGTACTACATACTGGTTATTTGCATTTTATTGACAAAACTTATCTTTTCCCCAGACCAACTTCATATTTTTCCTTTAATATGCTCTAAAATTTTGATTTGCATACAGGTCTGTGGCATTACAATTACTTTCAAAGTCCTTCTGACAGTTAAATGTATCTTGACTCCTTAAAGTTTCCCTGGAATTAGAAAACAAGTTTGTATATATCTTAAATTCTCCTTCATTTAATTTTAGACTTATGTGCATGTGGAAGAGCATGCATTTTACTTTATATAAAGAAATTAGACACGAATAGTTTCACACATATAAAGAACATATTCAACATTTTTTATATATTAGTTTAACAAGCTAGATTATATGATTTGTTAAATGGTGTAAATATGAGAGCTGTAGAGCAAGCACAGCTAAATCCTGAGGGAAAATGAAATAAATAAAATTAAACCAACAAATATCAGAAAGTGAAATATATGATCAGATGATCATTCCAAATATTTCCTCTTTCTCTGTCTCAGTGACTTTGCCTCTCAACCCACCCCAAGACACACAACACACACACACACACATAAACACACACACTCTTTGCCCCTAGTACCACTTATTTAAGACTCCTCCTCCTTTAGTTTCTTTCTGTCCATGTTGAATTCCTCTGCACAGTTAGGGTGAGGTGTGTCATCTGGTAGATTTATGATACATTTCATTACTAGTCACCCCTGGACTCATGTCAGATAGGCTAATGTTCTTTTGCGGTCCCCTGACTTTTATTCTTAGTTCTTTCCATAGCCATTTTTTTTTTTTTTTTTTGGAAATCTAGTGAAAAATCAAAGTGAACAATCCTTACTCTTCATGGAATAATTGATACACATAATAAGTTTTATGAACAATGTATAGTGTCTTTTTAATATTGATTGGTTGACTGTATTTTGGACAAGGTCTGCAGGTTCTCACTATACAGATTGGACTCGCAGTGATTCCCACAGTGCTATGAATACAGGTGCATGCCACCGTGCCCAGCCTCAGTTGCTGTCTCAGGGTGCACTGCAGGTGGGGGTGGGGCCGGCATGGCACACCGGGGATCAAACCCTGGCCTCTGCACTCTGCCTAAGCAGATGCTTTTATCTGCTGAGCCATCAGGCTGGCCCCATTCACTCATTTGTTTGTTTGTCATTTGTTCACTGATTCATTTGGTACAGGGTCTCGCTCTGCAGCTCGGACTCGTGGTGATCCTCCTGTCTTAGCCTCCCCAGTGCTGGGACTACAGACATGTGCCCCCACACTCGGCTTCTGTGGCAAGCTCCTTGGCCATGGCCACCATGGCATTTGTACCAGGCACTGAACCCGGTCTTGTGCCAGCCAGACAGACGCTTTGACTGTCAGTCCATCCTACAGTGTCTTTGGATGGACTAGAGATTAAACTTATTTTGCAAAATTTTATTTAAAATATATAACTACCCTACTTTAAAGGAAAAAAAATTATACAACTTTGAAATCTATTTTTATCAATACTGATCAAGGTGAGTATATATATGTATTTGTGTAATCGTGTACATTTAAATATGAACCTGTATAATGTGCTAGTTGCAAAAATAAGCACCACAGTGAAGTAACATGTTAGATATCAAGATACGGACACAGTCTAACAAGTCCTCGCTGCTAATGGGCGTACACACAGTCTCCTAAGCAAGCTCTTCTGAACATCAGCGAATACTGCCAGGAAGTATAAGTGTGTGAGGCCACTGTTGCATACTCGGCACACCTCGCTCAACAGGAATGACACGTGACCGTGAGACGGAGTCAGACAGTGCCTTTAACGTGAATCTGTGGGTCCTAATTTTTCAGCTAGAATCTCCTCCATTGCCATTGTAGGCTTTGTGAATTATTTTAAAATCAAATTGAAGCTGTTTGATGCTAATTCTTGAACTTAAAGATTGTCCTAAGGTACAACTATAGGACAGTCTAGCCAAGAATCATTTTTAGTGTGCGAGAATTACGCAGCGTGATTCATCAGACTGCTGGTAACATCTATAATCATTTCTCTCAAACAGCAGCAACCACAACAATGCAAACATCTTTCCCTTTTTATTGAGCTGTTTTTGACGTGTATATTTAATGTGTACACATTGATGAGTTAGAAAGTGGTATGCACCTGTGAAAACAATCATCCTAACCAATGCTGTGAATGTATCCATCCCTTCCAGAAGTGTCTCGCAATGTCTTCACTTATTTATCATTTATTGTGAAAAACATGTGAGATCCTCCCATCTTGCCAGTTGCAACTCTACAGTTTAGTATCACGGGCTTTAGGCACTGGGTCACATCCTCTCTAGGACTTACTTGTTTTGTCCCGTTGAAACTTTGCCCCGTTTGATTCCTCGCCCTGCCTCTCCCAGCCTCCCTGCTGCAGTTCCATGCTGGCTTCTCCAAGCATGGTGGCTTTGGTCTCTTCCTTTCAGTGCTTTCTTGTTCCTTCGAGGCTGCTGTAACAGACTACCTTAGCTGGGTGACTTATAAACAGGAATGTATCTCTCACCAGTCTAAAGGCTGACATTGGCACTTGTCTAGTGAGGGCCCACAGTCCTGGTTCCGTGGTCATATGGGTAAATGAGCTCCTCTGGGCCTTGTTTAATGGGGGCCTTAATCTAGGTATGGGGTTCTATCCTCACGACCTGGTCACTTCCTGAAAGCCCCATCAACGTCATGTAACTCATCCACGTTGCCATAGATTGTAGTATTTTTCCTAAGATTACACAATACTCTCTCGTGTTATATACCACATTTCCTTTAACCATACCTCAACAATGGGCTCTTATGAATTTTAGAACTGCTTTTTTTCTATTTCTTTAAAAGGTGTCGTTAAGTTTGACTGCCTTGTGTTTATAGATTACTGAGGTAGTATGAACATTTTAAAAACTATTCTATTTAATAAACACTGAATTTCTTTCCATTTATGTTACTACTTTATATTTTTCAATGTAATGAAATACATTGAAATACTTTTCAATGTATAAATATATACTTTTTTATTTCTAAGTATTTCATACTTCCTATGTATTTTTTTCTGCAACTTGATTGAAATTATGTGTTGTTATAATAGCTTTTACTAGA
>PVJA010055119.1:0-11318 GCA_004027025.1 Myocastor coypus | reverse complement strand
AAAGGAAAGAATATACTTCTCTTTGGACTAAGAGGAAGCAGATACATACACAGTCAAAGGTTTTGCAATTGCAGTGTGCCACCAGTGAAGCTTGTGATGTTGGAGGCTATTGAGTCTAAGCCTCCTAAAGCTCATCTCACCAATCTAGCTCTGCGTTCCATGCATTGTAATTAAGGATTTTTTTTTTTCTTGCTGGGTGGTCAAGGGCAAGTCGAAGCAAGACCTGTATAACTAAACATTCTTTTTTTTTTTTGTATCTTCCAGGGTCAAATCCCCTCAGGATTAAATTTGAGACCATAGACAGTCAAGTACATTTATTTTTAAGTAAAGCTGATTTTAATGAGGCCGTCTTCAGGGCACTGCTTCTTAAAAGAACTGAAGCTTCATCCAGCCATCGCATCTGTCCTGCCTTATATCCAACTTCATCCAGCAATACCTTTTTGGAGCCTTGCGTTTAGGTAGATGGATCTGCCTTGCTGGCACCTTCTCTAGTCATGCATTAAGTTCATCCATTTCCTAATGTATTCACAGTACAGGCCTCTAGGATTTGCAATTATCTAAAGTTAAAAGAAAATTATTAGGTCTTTCATAGTTTTTGCTGTCTTGTAGTAGCTTATCAACAGGCCTAAGAAACAGACCTGTTAGCAAAGCAAAACCAGAGCCACTCTATGAGGCGTTTCCAACGATAAGCAGCCACGTGAGAGGCCTCATCAGGATAGACCTCAAGATAAAGTACATTTATGTTAAAGAAAATACACTTCTGGCTGTACGTAGTGGTGCGTACCTGTAATCCCAGCACTCGGGAGGCTGAGGCAGGAGGATTGGTGTGAGTTCGAGACCAGCCTGGGCTACAAAAGTGAGCTCAAGGCCAGCCTGAATCACATAGGAGACCCTGTCTCAAAAAGACAAAAAAAGAAAATACATTTATAGCTTAGTTACTTTTCCTGTTACCGACACAAAATACCCAACACTCGGAGTTAAAGAAGGAAAGGTTTACGTGGCTCACAGTTTGTGGAAGTTTCAATCCATGATAGGCTGGCTCCAAAGTAGGACAGCACAGGGGGCACCTCTTCGTGGTATGTGGAAGATAGCAAAGCAAGCAAGAGCCCCCAGTCGATATTTTTCTGCTCCTTTTAGCTATTGGGGTTAGGGTGGTGCCAGTCGCATCTGTGAGCTGATTCAGTAATCATACACCAAGTAATCATACCTGAATCCATCACACATTAGATCCAATACCTCTGAAAAATCCCCACCTAGCACTGCACGGGGATTGGGGGGCAGGGAGGGACTGTAGACACAAACCAGAGTGTGGCTGTAAGAAGACATTGCAACTGAGTGTTGTGGTGCACATCTGTAATCTAGCAAGCAGGAGGCTGAGGCAGGAGGATCGCTGTGAGTTTAGAGCCAGCCTGACCTATATAGCAAGACACTTCCTGAGCGAGGGGGCAGGGAGAAGGAAACAGGCTACAACAATAACATCTTTCAGGATAATATGACGTAAGATTTTTGTTTTATCTTTAATCTGTTGTGGTACTGGGGATGGAACACAGAGCCTCTTGAACACTAGACCAGAACTCTACTACCCTTGAGCTATGACCGGCCCGACTTTCCTTCTGGCTCATCCTTCATAACAGGTATGTCTTTGTTAGCACAAAGAGCCAGGGAAAGTCCCTCGGCCCAAGCCCTGTGTCTGTGTTTGGGGAGCTCAGACTTAGTCTGGGCCCAGGCTCCTCTCCCACTCCACCCCACCCGGAGGCTGAGAAGCGGCTTTTCCCTCCTTGGGTGTGAAAGCCTTCAGGAGGCTGAGCCCGCTTCACCAAGTTTCTGTTTAGGTGGATCGGCTTAATAGTGTTGCTACCGTCTGATCTGAGGCCCTTCCAACTACTCCTCTTAGTAATTCCTTGTGGCCTGGGTGTTATTTTGACAGAGCCTCGGGCCCAGTGGGTTTGCTCATTGCTTTTCTGTTCTAGACACCAAGACTGAAAAGGGTGGCGGTGACGTCAAACTCTTTAGAGCTTGCAAAGGTGCGAACAGCCTGCTGTGGCACTCGTGCTATAGGTTTGCCACCCCTGGAATTTTAGGGGACAGGCAGGCACCTTTGAAGATGCCACATCTGAATGGTAGCAGTTCTACCAGAAGGACAGCGTGGTCTGGAAGTAACCCAACTTCCTGCACCGAGCTTCCTTGGTCCGGAAGTCACAGGACACTTCGCTGTGGGCATGCCTGGGTGGCAAGGGGAGTTGTGTGACATCGTTTACCTAAGTCCCTGCTGATGGCTTCACAGACAGACTTTATCTTCTCCACTAAGGTGCTATATGTTATGAGCCAGTGCCAAAAGAAATGCCAAGAAGACCTGATGAAGGTAGCTCAGAGGACTCACTGAGATTCGGCCCTCAGTGAGCAAAGAACCCCTGAAGCAAATCAGCTTTATCTCAGGCTAGTGAGCGTGATCTCGTGCATAATCATTTTAGTAAAGGAGGGCCATGTGCTTAGTCATGAACGTCACCACGATCTCTATTGACTTCTACCTTTTCCTTACTACTAGGTTCATGCAGATGTTAACCATGAACATTCCAAGTGAGGGAGAAAGCAACAAACCGAGAGCCCACAGGTGACGCTGCTATCCATCACCTGGAGTCCCAGCTTTCAGGGACTGCCCTATCCTAGCTTTCCGGGATTTTCAGCAACAGACCACAGCTGTCCCTGGGCTTTGTTCATTGCACTCTGTTTAGCTGATTAGGCTATAGTGCATGTGTGCCTTTAGCCCGCCAGGTGCCAGGACACTGGTGTGACAAGGAAGGCCACCAAGGCTCTCTTGGGAGGGACCCCGATGGAAGCAAGAGACAGAGCAAATTAAACAAGGTGGGGTGAGAGAATGGTGGGTTCCAGGGAGAAGCAGTACAGACGGTGGGCACAGTTGGCCTGTCAAGATGATGGCATTAGACCTCGACCCGACCGGACATCCATCAGTGGTGCCATGTGGCTGAGTGTCGCCTAGTGTCCAGCTGGAGGGTGGTCTGCAGGGTGGTAGCAGAGGGACATGGTGGGACCCTCAGAGTGGGACCAAGCAGGATGTCCCTGGGTCCCTGGGGTGCTTCCCTCAGAAGAGATTAAGGACATTGTCCCCAGGCCTGCTTGGTAATTCTCTCAAGAGGACTGTTAGAAGCAAAGCCAGCCCGTTTGTCTCTTCTTTCTGGCTTGAGATGTGACCACATGTCTGTAGACATTCTCCCATCATGGGACACCACCCTTGCTCTGGCCAGAGGCTGAGCTGGGGTGTCATCTGGTCAGGTTTGGGGGGGCAGTTGTCTGATCTTCAACTTTGAACCTTCAGAACTGTGAGTTCGACAAACTTCCTTTCTTCATGGAGCGCCCCTGTTATTTCACTATCGTGGCCAAAAGCTGATTAACATAACAACCAGTCCCGAGCAACTCTGGTAAGTAGAGTGCCTGGAGGGAAACAGTGGGAGAATTGCGTGGGATGAGCCTGGTTACTTCTAGGCAAAGAGGGAAGAAGGAAACCCTTCTGAGAAATCAGTTCCCAGCGAGGGATTCAGGGCCAAAAGTTACAGCCATTATGACTTGATCTGCATTGCTAGATTGCTTTCCAAAAGGCGTCTGCATCTTGTGACCAATGGGTAATGGCCATTATCCTGGGGGGACACGGGCCAAGGGGAGGAAGAAAAGTTGCTTAAGGTTTTCATCTTTTTTTTTTAAAGAATTTTTTACTTTATTTTTTTTTTTTTTCTTGTTACAGAACCTTTGTTTGTTTATTCACTCATTTTTATGGCCGGCTCAGCCCGCCCCAAGGGCAGGGCTGGCGCTGGGGATCGAACTGCAGTCCCTGAAGCCACCCAAGCTTTCCCAAGCAGGTGCTTTAGACCACCGAGCCATCCTGCCAGGCCCCTGGGTTCGATTTCTAGAGCTGCAAAAGTCAAAGCTCCACACCAGACTGAATGCCCGTCAGATCCCTGCACGAGCGCAGGTGGCAGAGGTCCCCTTTAGTTGGGTTCTGTGTGGAACTGCAGTTTTCAGATTCTTCCTTAGGTCCGCAAGCCTATGGGTGGTCCTTGCGGCCTTCTCAGCTCAGAAAACCCAGGAGGGTGAAGGAACTGGCCAGGGAGTGGCCTGCGGTAGAGCCTGGGAGAGCACAAGAGCTTAGAAACGGCCCAAGGGACTTGGAGCACTGTTTACTCAATGGGGGCCCTGCATTCAGGCTTCTTACAGCATCCACTTGGTCTGGATTTATCAAGGGGCGGGCTATTGTACAGGAAGGTGAAGAGGTGCATGGTAGGTGACAGGGCCCCTCGTTTCCTCTCTCTCCTCCACCCAGGCAGGGCCTCAATTCAGAGGCCCAGAGGGAACAACAGGGACACTGCTGCGTCAGCCACCTGCTTGGGTCTAAGGGCTCACTGGTCAGGCCAGCAGTGTGGTGCCTTTGCCAGGGCATCTACAGGGCATTGCTACCTGGAGAGCGGGTACAGCTGTGACCCAGGGGCTGCTGGGTGCTGGCTGTGCCTCGCCCAACTCGGGCTATGGGCCTGGAGATGTCACCCAGAATAAAGAGAGGCTCCTTCCTGTGAGCATTCTCTTGATTGCAAGGAGATGATGATTAGAATAAATTCTTTTTTTTTTTTTTTTGCGGGACTGGGGTTCGAACTCACAAACTTGCACTTGCCCAGCAGGCACTTGTGCCACGGAGCTATCTCCTCAGCACCTATAATAAATTCTTCTGGCTGGTGAGATAGCTCAGCCATCTAAAGCACCTGCTTAGGCAAGTTTAGGCAATTGGGGGGACCGTGGTTCAATCCAGAAAAAGAGAGAGAGAGAGAGAGAGAGAGAAAGGAAAAGAAAGGAGGGAAGGAAGGAAGGAAGGAAGGAAGGAAGGAAAGAAAGAAAGAAAGAAAGAAAGAAAGAAAGAAAGAAAGAAAGAAAGAATCTTGCCAGGTGTGGTGGCGCACACCTGTAATCCCAGCACTTGGGAGGCTGAGGCAGGAGGTTCAGCGTAAGTTCGAGACAAGCGTGGGCTACAAAAGTGAGCTTAAGGCCAGCCTGAACTGTATAGCAAGACCCTGTCTCAAAAAGATAAATAAATAAATAAACAAACAAACAAATAAATAAATAAATAACTTCTTCTGGAACCACAGTATCTTTCTCTAACACAATAGCGGAACTCAAAGAGATCTAACCTTCCACTGGGCTCCTGTCTGCCTCTTCAGGAGTTCTGAGCAGTAAAGGAAGCTTATACTGGCTGCTTTCTTATTATTTATTGGGGGCTCTTTTTGAGACAGGACCTCATTATGTAGTTCAGGCTGTCCTTGAGCTCACTTTGTCATCCATGCCGGCCTTGAACGCGTAGCCGTCCTCTTACCTTAACCTTCCAAGTGCTGGAAGTACAGGTCTGCGCCGCTATGCCCAGCTCTTTCTTTCTTTCTTTCTTTCTTTCTTTCTTTCTTTCTTTCTTCCTTCCTTTCTTTTTTTCTATTGACTGTATTCTTGCCTTGCTTTTTTTTTTTTTTTTTTTTTTTTTTTTTTTTTTTTTTTTTTTTTTTTTTTTTTTCCATTTTATTTATTTATGTTGTGCCCTGGGGGTGGGGCTGGTGAGGCGTGTGGTGAATGGCATTGAGCCACTGTCCCTGTGATTGCCTAAGCAGGCACTTCAGACAGCTGAGCTATCTCACCGGCTCTTGCCTTGCTTCTGATAACTATATTCTTTCTCCTTTTTTTTCAGCACTGGTTATTGAATCCAGTTATGTAAGGTATTGGTCTCAAGTATGTAAGGGAAGTACTCTATAACTGAGCTACATTCTCAGCTCCTAATAAAATATTTTTTAAAATCTTTTTTTCTTTTTTTTGTGGTACCAAGGATTGAATTCAGGACCTAGCATTTGCCAGACAAGTACTTATATCACTGAGCTATGTTCCCAGCCCTAAAAATCTCTTTATTTATTTCGTGTAGGGTCTCATTATGCAGCTTGGACTCATAGTGATCCTCCTGTCTCAGCCTTCCCAGCACTGGGATGACAGGCCTTGGTGGCTGGCTCAGTGCCCAGGACCAGCACAGCATGTGGTGGTACTGGGGACTGAGCCTGGATCCCTGTGCTTGCCAGGCAGGTACTAACACCTCTGAGCTATCTCCCCAGCCCCCTTCCTAATAAACTTTTTTTTTGAACTTCCTGCAAAGCTTTCTTCCAGAGGGCTCAGTCCTTCTTGGTATCTGCCTTCCTCATGGTGGCCAGCGTATCACGCAGCTCCTCATGCATCATTCAGTTTGTCCTTGAAGACTTTGAGCCAGCTCCATGGCATGCCGTGCAGCGGGGCAAAGCTGCACACCTCCTGGATCATGTCCCACACAAACTTGGCGTGTTTAATGAGGCGTCCACAGCGGCACCTGTGCCTCGGTTTGCTCACATTCCTGGTCACCTTGTGGCCCTTGTTGAGGCCCACTGCTGTGGGATAGCGGAGGGTCATGGCTGGGGAAAGCAGAGAGGAGGGCTATAAAATGAATTTAGTCTGGGTCCCCGCTGCCTGGAACCACATATCCCGACTTCCTTGGGTTCGCCCATCACACCCAGCTATTCCCCAACCCACGCAATAGGGCAGGGGCCTGTGTGGCATCGGATGCCGGGCCCTAATAAAATTTTGAATGGTCACCCAATATGATTTAGCCTTTGCTGGGGTGCTTAGTGCTTCGGCTCTTGCAACCCTCAGCTGGGAATATGCCGAGTGGGACACCCTCCTGCCTCCCTCCTGCACGGGGCTGATGATGGGCAGGGGCTCAGCGTGCAGAGCCCACACCTGGCTACATCCCTCTCTTTACTTTAGCCTCTCTGGGTCAAGCTCCCGAGATCGTCGTTGCAGGCTCCGCTCCCTGATCTCTGCATGCTGCTGTCCTCTTCCTTCCCCTCCCGGTGGGCCTCAGCTCAAGGGCATGCTTCCCCTTGGGCATAGCAGGAGGGGATTTCAGGCTGAGAGCCAGCTGCAGGTGTGATTCCCGCCACTGACTCCCATGTGCATGGCTCACCAGGTGCTTCCACTGTGTGGACTCTTTGTCTGTCCCCGACATAATCTTGCACGCTGGTTAATTTTATGTGTCAGCTGGGCTGACGCTGGGATGTCCAGACATCGGAGAACATTCCGGCTGTGTCTAGGAGGGTGTTTTCAGGATGTCGTAAACATTGCACTGATAGATGGCATACAGCGCGCCAGCTGCCACGGTGGAGGCCTCACCCAGCCAGACCAAGACCTGCGCAGCTCTTTAGTCAGAAAGGTTCTTCCAGCTAAAGCCACAGGCCTGGGACACCAACTTCTTCCTGTCTTTGGACTTGGGACATAAGGTTTTCAAGGGTCCTAAGCTTGTGAGCCTTGGAAGTGGCACCACATCACAGACCCTCCTGGACCCCAGCTGGGAGACAGACTCATCCCATGGCTCTGTAGCTTGCCAGCCTCCGTTATGCCACGAATTGCTTCCTTATAATGTTACACACATGCACACACGCATGGATGCACACAGACATGCATGTGCACACACATGCATGGATGTACACATGCAGGTGCACATATATGCATGGATGCACACGGACATGCATGCATATGCATGGGTACACACACTCATGGACACACACACACGCACACACACACGGACACACATAGCCCAGAGAATCCCAGCTGCCAAATACATCATGTCTCATGGACGCCACTTACACCCCCATTTCCCATAGGAAAAGTTTCAGTGTCAGGTCCCCTGCGTATGTGGCCTGAAAACGTTTCTCTAACTTGTTCAAGGTGGGTGTCCTTGGTGGAGCCGGGGCCTGAAGGGCAGGTTTAATTCCTCTAGGCCTTGTCTCTTTTAGGGACACCCATGCAGGCAGAGGATGTTCCGTGCAGTACCCACCCCGGGGGAGCCTGGGAAAGCTGGGCTCTGCCTCTGGGCTGGGCCTTTACTGCTCTGTCCTGGGCTACAGTTTGTCCTGCTAGTGGACCGTCAGCATGCCCTGAAGGCCCCTGATCTTGCTCCCGCCTCTCTCCGTTCCTCGCACCCTCCTCCGTGTCCTGGGCATTCTGCAGCTCTTCGGTGCCCGAGGAAGTGACAAGCAACGTCTCCAGGCCTCTTCCCTGGCAGGGCCTTCCCTGGGCACAGGCGGCCCAGTGTCCCCAGAGCAGTTCAACACAGATGCTGTGTCCTGCCGCCATGTTCTTTTTACACAACTGAAAGTGCTCAGGGACCTACACTGTTCCCTTAGTGGCGAAGCCACACCACCAAGCAGGCGCAGCTGCTGCTCCTTGTCTCTCCCTTGCAGCTCCAGGTAACCTCCTGCTGCCTGCAGGTTCATTTCCAAAACAAGTGAGGAAAAAGAGCTTTGGCCCACACATTTGGGTCTGTTGTGATTACCAAAATGTTTTGGAGATTCTTTGGGGGAGGAAATAGGTTAGCTTCGTCTTGGTTAGAAACCGGGTTATCCTGGCATGATAGCAAAAGCATCTTGGTTTTTAGATGGTAGAGAGAAAGAAAGAGAAGAAAGGAAGAAACTCATGGAAGAAACCATTAGCAACATACTGCTAATGTAGGTATATTGCGCTACTAACTTTGTAGGTATGGCTTGTATTCGCAGGTAACCTACAACCAGGGCTGTTGGCCCAGCAGTAATAGGGCAGCGATGCATGGAGCCAGCCACCCACCAGCTTCGAGATTATATGGGTCCCTAGTCTTCCGATCTCAATATCTGAAAACACTTCAGCACACTCTGCTAACAATTCCTCTTCTTCCCTCAGACACATGCAGAAATAGGTCAGTGACAGACTGCTCAGAAGGGTGGGCCACAGGATCTTGGGGACACCAAATCCCCTGAGACCTGGACACCTCCTCCAAAAGGTGTCTTCTCAAGACAGCTCCCAAGAAGAACTTCAGCAGAGCGGAAGAGGCTTTCTAGAAGGTGGGAGCCAGGGGCGAAACCTGAAGGAAGGCACGTGGGGGGGACCAGGGGCAGCTGCTGAGGTCACTTGCACTCCAGTGAAGGACATCTATCCCTGAGTTATCATCCAGGCTCTTGTTTAGATCTGGAATCGCAGCTGCGATGCTGCACACCACACAGGCAGCCCAGGGCTCCAGCTGGGGCGTGCTTGTGGTCAGGCTGGAGGCCGAAAGGGGAGCGTGAAGCTCGCTGCTCCCCCAAATGAGTCTTAACTGGCAGCGGAGGCCGTGCCATGAGCAGCCCCAGATGGAACCAGTCCCGGCTGTGCCCAGGCAGGGAGGGAAGTGCAAGCCTAAGGCGACCGTGCCCGGGCGAGGCCATCTCAGCCTCTTTGCTGAGACACAAGACCGACAGTGAGGGCAGCCGGGGCGAGTGGGCACTCACTCCTTCCCGGCAGAGGTGCCCTTAGTACCCGGAGCAAGCTGTGTGTGTGTCCGGAGCTCTTCGCTTCTGGTTGGAGCACCTGCACTCTAGATTGTCCGCAAGGTGCCCTCCGACCTGAGGGCGCCCCACAGCTTTCACTGTGGGGGTGAGAAGTCCCTCAGTCCTCATTCATTCATTTGTTCATGCATTCATTCCCATCGCGTCTCCCAGGCATGACTGCCAAGCGGCTAAGCACACATCAGATATTGTCATGCGTGAATGATGAGACTGCGTGTGAGCTCTGGAGTCAGACCTGGGTGGGTTAATCCCGCTGGGCCTCGATTTGCTCCTTTGGAAAATGGGCACCGTGAATCCTGTGCCTGACGCACACAGTGCTCCGGGAGAGAGTGGGGTCCCTCGTGGGAGCCAGACTCAGCTGCTCCGCTCGGGTGTCTGCGAGCTGGCTGAGCGGCGGCGAGGCAGCCAGGCTCCAGCGAGCGCCAGTATGTGCCTGCGGCTTGCCAGCCAGACGACACGGGCGGGTCCCTCAGACTCTCTGGAGGAGCTGGAGCTTTTTTCTTAATGTGGGAAAATGAAAGCAGCACCTAAGTATAGGGATAGGGAGGGCAGGCCAGATAGCTCAGCGGACTAAAGTGCCTGCTTAGGCCAGCACAGGAATCGCAAGGATTGGGGGTTCGATCCCCAGCAGCTGTGCCAGCCCGGCCCCAGGGGGTGCGCTGAGAAGACAAATGAGCCTGGGCATGGTGGTGCGTGCCTGTAATCCCAATGCTCGGAGGCTGAAAACAGGCTCACTATGAGTCGGATCTGTGTAGTGAGGCCCTGTAGACCCTGTACTAAATTTTATATATATATATATATATATATATATATATATATGAATTTACGAATAGGAGGTAATAAATAGGAAGTGCCTGGCAGTAACATCAAGTAGTATCTTTTTTCTTTTTTGTATTTTAATACAGGGTCACCAGGGTCTCACTGCAGATCAGACTCGTAGTGATCCTCCTATTCTCAGCCTCTCAAGCGAGTGACGTCAGAGGAATCACAGAAGGGAAGAGATTTGAGCTGGGTTTTTAGACCTATACCGAGCTGCAGAGGGAGACGACAGATAGCAGACAGCAGGACCCGGGCCTGGCGATGGGGAGTGTGTGCCCGAACCGATGCAGAGCCGAGACGTCCCGAGACAGGTACGCTGAGAGGAAGGGATCAAGGCTGTCCTGAGAATCAGCTTCTCTCCTGCTGCAAGTGCGATCTTCCTCAGAGTTAGCCCTTCCACAGCTTCTGGAAAGCTCCAGCACATCCTGACTGCTGGGGTCTCCAGGGGAGAAGGCTGGGCCTCTCCACGCTGCCAGCGAGGGTCTAATGTGTCCTTCATCCTGATTGGGTCCCATACTCACTGATAAAGCAGTGTGTGTTCTGATTGGCCAGCCCATCACTAATGCCCAGCCCCCATGGCGAAGGGGCCTTCCCAGAGGAACAGCCAGGCACAGGTGCCAGGCGGGCGTGTTGCCCGGAGTGTTGCCAGGCTAGGAGGCAGCAGGTGGCTACTACACCCACATGCGTGCTCTGCTCAGTGTGTGCCTCCAGTCCCTCTCTCCACAGCAGCTACTGTGACTTCCTGGCTGCCCCTGGGATGCTGCTAGTCCCTCATCTAGTTTAGGTCTTGAACCTCACCTGCTCAATAAGACCTTTCTGGAACCCTTAGCTCTAACCACTTACCTGCCCACTTATTTAAATACAGGATGACCTACTACATATTTTTTTTCATTCATTTTTACAAAGAAATAGAGCAGGAAAGCCGGGCGTGGTGGCTCACGCCTGTAATCCCAGCACTCGGGAGGCTGAGGCAAGAGGATCGGTGTGAGTTCGAGACCAGCCTGGGCTACAAAAGTGAGCTCAAGGCCAGCCTCAACTGCATAGCGAGACCCTGTCTCAAAAAGGCAAAAAAAAAAAAAAAAAAAA
>PVJA010055118.1:0-11245 GCA_004027025.1 Myocastor coypus | reverse complement strand
AGGGTCTCGCTATGCAGGTCAGGCTGGCCTTGAGCTCACTTTGGTAGCCCAGGCTGGTCTCGAACTCGCACTGATCCTCCTGCCTCAGCCTCCCGAGTGCTGGGATTACAAGTGTGTACCACCACGCCCAGCTTCTATTTATTTCTTTTTTATGGCTGGCTCAGCCTGCCCTGAGGGCAGGGCTGGTGCAGCATGTGGTGCTGGGATTGAACCACGGTCCCTGAAGCCGCCCAAGCTTTCCTAAGCAGGCACTTTAGACCCCTGAGCCATCCTGCCAGGCCCCCTTAGAATTGTACTATTTTTCTTTTTCCTTATTTCCTTCTTTTTTGGTTGGTTGGTTGTGTTGCTGTGACCTAAGGATTGTATCTGGCAGCACTGAACCACATCCTTAGCCATTTTAAGGTTAATTAATTAATTTGGTATAGGCTCTCACTAGGCAGCTCCTCTTCCTCTTCCTCCTCCTCTTCCTCTTCTTCTTGACAGGGTCTCACTAATACCCTAGGCTGGACTATAACTTGACATTCTCTGTCTCAGCCTCCTGAGTGCTGGGATTATAGGTATGGTTTCTTCTTGTAGAAAAGTTTCCAGTTGGGTCGGTTAGGAAAACAAAAGTAGACCAAGATTTTGGAATCTACTATAATTAAAAGTTAGCTGGTCCTAATCTCATCAAGATCTGGAAAACCACAGTATAATTATCAAATGCAAGATGCTCTGTGTTGCAGCAATTCTGTTACTGAACAGTTCACAGCCAGTCTCCCTAAGTCACCCCAGTGTTGTCTCCCTCCCCAGCAAGGATATAGCCCCAGCTCCTGTGTGCAGGCAACAGCCAGGTTTTCCTTACTGTCTTTAGTCTGGGTCACTCACTAGCCTTTCACCGGCTTCCACAGCATGGACACTTTGAAGAGTGGGCCAGCAATTGTGTAACATGTCTTCACTCTGAACTTGTTTGGAATTTCCTCCAATGTTTTGCTTAACTTAATGGAGATCACTGGTGCCAAATGCAGTCCAGGGAAGAACTGGGGACATGAGCCTGAGGGCAATACAACTTCTAGGCAGCAGTGTGTCTTTGCAAATGAAAAAGCTTAAAGCAGCCAGCTGGGAACTTTCCTAAAGCAGACAATGCTAGAGCAGGTAATCATGCTAGCCAAAATCTGCAGGAAGATATAAAGTTTATTTATTTATTTATTTTTGCGGAACCTGGGATTGAACTCAGGTCCTTGCCTTTGCCAGGCAAGTGCTTATTCTACTGAGCTATCTCCCTAGGCCCTGGGAGGTATAAAGTTTAAATTGGGCTGGAAAGCCAAGCCTGGCAGTGCATGCCTGTGATCCTAGCACTTGGGAGACTGAGGCAGTGGGATCACTGAGAGTTCATGACTAGCCTGGGCTACAAAACAATCTCAAGGCCGGCCTGAACTGAATAGTGAGACCCTGCCTCAAAAAGATAAACTAGGGACTGGAGTTTAATTTCAGCCTTACAGAAAAATAATCAGACATTTCTTTTTTTTTTTTTTGTCTTTTTGAGACAGGGTCTCGTTATGCAGTTGAGGCTGGTCCTGAGCTCACTTTTGTAGCCCAGGCTGGTCTCGAACTCACACCGATCCTCCTGCCTCAGCCTCCCGAGTGCTGGGATTACAGGCGTGAGCCACCACGCCCGGCAAAATCATTATTCTTTTTTTTTTTTTTGTCTTTTTTTTGAGACAGGGTCTCAGTATGCAGTTCAGGCTGGCCTTGAGCTCACTTTTGTAGCCGAGGCTGGTCTCGATCTCACACCGATCCTCATGCCTCAGCCTCCCGAGTGCTGGGATTACAGGCGTGCGCCACCAGACATTTCTAAACAATTGAGAAAGGACTATTAATCAAATAGGACTGAGTCGAAACAATTTGTTAATCTTTTTAGAAAAACAATTCACAGGTTCAATCAAAACTGAAGATGGGTAAAAACATTTAACTGCAGAAGGACAAAACAGGGGCTGGGGATTTGATTTAGCAGTAGAACTTTCCAGCCTAGAAAGCTGGAAGCCCTGGGTTTGGTACTTGGCACCAAAAGCAAAAAACAAAAAACAAAAAACAAAAAACAAAAAAACAAAAAAAACTCCTCTCGAAAATAATTCAAACAAAAAAATACAGTAAAATAAAAAAGACCAAAGTCAAACAAGGCAACTGAACAGAAGGACAAAACATACACACTAGATAGGTATATTACACTGGTATGTACTTATGCACCTATGTGAATAAGTAATTTACTAGAAGGTTATTTAGAAATTGCTAATAGTACTTCCCTCTGGGAAAAGGGAATCAGATGGGAAATTATATGTTTTTCTTGTTTTCTTTTGTCTTTCTGAGACAGGGTTTCACTATGCAGTGGAGGCTGGCCTTGAACTCACGTTGTAGTCCAGGCTGGCCTTGAACTCAGTGATCCACCTGCTTCAGCCTTCAACATGCTGGGACCACAAGTGTATACCACCATCCGCAGCAGGAAATTATAATCTTAACTCTAATTTTCTAAGTTAGAATACTAAGTGCCTGCCTGGCAAGTACAAGGTCATAAGTTCCCACAAAAAAAAAAAAAAAAAAAAAAAAGCTCTCACATTTTGCCGGGCATGGTGACGCACACCTGTAATCCCAGCACTCTGGAGGCTGAGGCAGGAGGATCGGTGGGAGTTTGAGACCAGCTTGGGCTACCAAAGTCCAAAGTGAGCTCAAGACCAGCCTGAACTGCATAGTGAGACCCTGTCTCAAAAAAAAAAAAAAAAAAAAAAAAAAAAAAAGAATACTACCTCCTGATTTTTTTTTTTCCTTTCTGTATTGCTTCTGTAAATGTCAACTTTAACAAACGAATATGTCAGTCTAGGTTTCTTCTACTCAGAAAATGATACCCAAACTATGCCACTTAGGATTTCCAATTCAGAATGCCTGGGGAGGAGTAACTGCAAGGCTTCCTCAGAGCTCTCCTCTATCTGAAGATCCAGCTCCACCAGAGGAGCAGATGACTTCACTACCCTGGTCTTTGACCCAGAAAGATTGTGTTCATTCAGATCACAGAGGAGATGAAAATCAAGCAACACACCCAGAGCCCCAAGGCCCAGCTCATTCTCTTCCGTAAAAGTGACTCATCCTTTTTCTAAACTTAGAAGAACCCCATTCTTCTTCCCTAGGAAGAGGGAATGTGAACCTCAGCCACCTGTCACTTTGAGTTTCACAAGTGCATATATAATAAATTCATAGATATGAACATAAACTGTGATCTATTTATTGCCACTTGGCTGCAGCAGGCTCCATTACTAAGGCTTCAGAGGGCAAGTCTGAACTTCCCTATACTTCTTTACATCATTTAGATATCTCTACTCTCCAAAAAATATTTTTAGAAAGAAAGAAAGAAAGAAAGAAAGAAAGAAAGAGGTTTTGCAAGGCTTGGCTATGCATTTAATTTCAGCACTCTGGATGCTCAGGCAGGAGGATCAGCCTAAGTTAGAGGTCAGCGTGGGTGGTCTACATAGTGAGTTCAAGGCCTGTCTGGACTACATAACAGACTCTGTCTTAGAAAAACAAAAGTTTTAAGTATTCAGATATATGAAACTGTTGATGGCATGTTACATAGTTATGAAGGTGTATATTAGTGAGCTTTAAAACTTGCTACATACTATGATTAAAGCAGTCATACGGCAGCATGTGACTAACGATAACCAGAAGTGAGTAGTTGGCACTGATACACGGAGCTGGGCATGGTGGGATACACTTGTAATCCCAGCAGTCAGGAGCCTGAGCAGAATGACTGAGCTCAAAGCCAAGTGGGCTATGCTGTAGGTTACAGTCTACCCTGGGTTACACAATGAGACTATCAGAAAGGAACAAAGAGAAGGGGCAGGTAACATATGACTTTGCTAGCAATGCATCT
The DNA here is from genome assembly GCA_004027025.1 of Myocastor coypus. Taxonomy (NCBI): domain Eukaryota; kingdom Metazoa; phylum Chordata; class Mammalia; order Rodentia; family Myocastoridae; genus Myocastor; species Myocastor coypus. The sequence goes on along the minus strand of PVJA010055118.1, from coordinate 7,350 downwards.
TTTAATGTGGTCCACAGTCACCTAAGAACTCTCAAACCACTTTTCAAAGAAAAGAGAATTTTCACATCAAGGTATGAATAATGTCTCTACATGTTCTGACACCATGCAAGAACAGGAAAAACTTACTGTTGAAGAACTGACAGACCCATGCATGGGCTCCCCATTAGTGTGTGACCTTGGAGCCTCAGCTTATTCTTCCCCAAACTGGGACCATTCGCCACCACGTTTTTGTTCCTCTTCTGCTGGGACGGGGTATGGAACCACGGCCTCTGTGCTGCTCTGCATCTCCAGTCTTTCCTGGAGACAGTCTCACTAAGTCACTAAGCTGCTCATGTGGAGCTTGAGCTTGCAATTCTCCCACCTCAGGCCTGCAGAGTGCTGAAATTACAGGTGTGTGTCCCTATTCCTGGCTTCCACTAGTTTTTCTCCTTAGAATTAATGAGGACCCAAACTGGCACTGTGACCAGTAAAAAGAACTGGATTTAGGCAGTGGACTTCCACCATGAGAGTAGCCACTGGCTTCTTGGTATGAGCTAGCCTTGCTACTCAGTGTCCAATTCTGGACTTTACATTCATTCTGGAGATTGTTCAAACACTTCACCTCCACAGAATGGTCTCCTCACATAAAACTGACTGTGTACTATTGGGATGTTAAGAGGGGCAGGTTCAATCCCTGGGCCTGAGGTGCCAGCCCCACCCCCCAGGGCTCCCTGAGATGGCACTTGAGGTTGGGTGTGGTGGTGTGCACCTATAATCCCAGCTCTTGGGAGGCTGTAAATAGGTGGATCACTGCGAGTCTGATTTAGTAGTGAGACCCTAAACACCCTACAGGCCCTTCCTTAAAATAAAAAAAAAAAGCCTGTAATCCCAGCACTCGGGAGGCTGAAGCAGGAGGTTTGGTGCGAGTTCGAGACCAGCCTGGGCTACAAAAGTGAGCTGAAGGCCAGCCTGAACTGCATAGCGAGACCCTTCTCAAAAACACACAAAAAAAAAAAAAAAAAAAAAAAAAAAAAAAAAAAAAAAAAAAAAAAAAAAAAAAAAGAAAAAGAAAAAGAGGGGCAGGGAAGAGCCCGCTAAAGATACCTCAAATAGAAATGCACCCATCCTAGCCCTGAATGCCTGCCCCTGAGCCCTTTGGCGGCTCTTACCAATGGTCGTCTCACAGAACTTCTCTGCAGCCACCTCGCTGGCAATGTTGGCGCCCATCAGCACACTGATGTCGATGCCCATCTTCTCACGGATGATGTCGGAAATGAGTTTCAGCCCTTCTGGGCCTTCATCAATGCCCTAGGGATGGCAAGAAGTTCGGAGGGCTCTTCACCACACTGAAGAACCACGACATAGGTGCTCACTGGTTGCATCATTTTACCTCACGTTGTGTCACTATGCCCACCAACAGAATAGTACTATTCACCTGTAACATGCTGCTTTGCTACCTTATCATTCAAGAGCACATGGCCACATGAAATTTCTGGTTCACTTCTGTTCACTGTTACAGTTTTCCAGAACGAACAGTCTACCATTCACTGATGCACTCTGGTGCTGGTTGACATTTGAGTTGTCCTAGTTTGCTTTTACAAACATTCAACCATGACCATTCTGGTTTTTTTTTTCTTGTTTCAAGAACAAACTTTTGTTTGTTTATTTTTATGGCTGGCTCAGCCTGCCCTGAGGGCAGGGCTGGCGCAGCATGTGGTGCTGAGCATCAAACCGCAGTCCCTGCAGCCAACTGCAGGTGCTTTAGACCACTGAGCCATCCTGCCGGGCCCCACCATGACCATTCTGGAATAGTCTCTTTAGGGGGATCCACAAATTGTTTAGGACATGCATTCCACCCTGAGCAATGTGGTGAAGTTCATGGACTCCCTTTCAAAGTTTCATGTGAGTAAAACGAAATATATAATATTATCTAGAAATCCAATTATATTCAAATACTTATCAAAATGTTAAAAACCTCAGTGGGTGATAAAATAACATAGATAGGTTTATTCATTCATGCAGAAACTAAGATTCCCAGTACATCTAATGAGTACTATAATTTTGAGGTATTAATAAACATGAATGACTCTTAAGCCATCTGCAACTTTGTAACATGATATGAACATTCCTTCAACTGACAGAGAAAGGGTCTTGCTAATATTAGTGCCACTGAGACTCTGGCTGCAGCTAACATTCAAAGAAATGCCCATTTCAGTTAGAGGTTAAATGGAATAAAAATGCGAAGTTTACCATTCTCCTCAACAATTAAATACATGAAGCCCTGGAGGTGGTTTGAAGACTCCTGGTTGTACAGAGCCCACATTTGAAGGTATACAGCCAGGAGTGGGAATGAATGGTGATTCACTTCCCAGATGATAACTTCCAGATAGAGCCACGCCCACGGAGTGGGCCACAGCTTCTGACAGCAGCTCTTCAGCCCATCTGCCCATGACACCAGGATGTCACAGAAAGCACTCTGGTAGACCTAAGTTAGGCTTGTGGGGTATACTTGATAGGCATCTTTCAAGCACAAACAAAACAGCTGGGCATGGTGGTACATTCATATAATCCTAGCACTCTGGGAAGGTGCAGTAGAAGGATCACAAGTTTAAACCCAATTTAGCAAGATCCTATTTCAAAATGAAAAAAAAAAAAATTTAAAGCCACAGATATAGCTCAGTAAAGAGGCTCCAGATTCAATTCCCACTATTACAAAACAAAAAAAAACTACTACCACCTCCTCCCTACTGCCAATATTAAACTGAGGAAAGACGGAACGAATTTGCTGGTAATCCACGTCCAGTGATGTGTGTTGTGTTTGCTTTGCACAGGAGGTACCTTGATCAGGGTGATTCCCAGTGCCTTCTTGGGCACCCTGCCGGTGATCTCATCACAGATCCGGTGAATGAACTGGTGGGGGATGACGAACACCAGTAGGTCTGCATCCTGCACGGCTTCGCTGAGGTTAGAGACGGCAACCTGAAACCAAGGGAAGAGAAGTGTTACTCCTCTGTCTATAGGGAGTTGTGTCATTCCCTCTTGCCTTAGTAAGTGGCGAGGACTGCTGTAATTGACTGCTCCATCCCAGCCCCTCCTCTCTAGGTAAAACCCCTCTAAATTTCTTTTCAAAAGCTATCACTTACACTTAACCATGCAATTTGGGTCTCATTCCAGGGATGATCCTTAACTTGTTCAAACCAATGGGTTCATCAAACAAAGACAGCCCTCATGAAGAAACCAGTAGATGCTTCCTGAGACTTATGGGTTATAGATGTTTCCTTCCTTTTTTGTAGTAACTCAGGTCTTTTTCTTGTGGAGTTTGGAGCTACTGCAACTCCTTTAGAAATTTGCAGGGAGAACTTATGCCAAGATGCTCCATGTGGATGAAATCAGTGTTGTGGAAAGCAGAGCAAAAAGCAGAGACATGTCAACATCACTGGCCAATGCATCTGAAGCCAGTGCTATCTGGCTTTCTGAATTACATGAGTCCAAACATTAGTTTAGTCTAAACTGGTGTGAACAGCAACATAAACAGTCATTCTGCATAGTGCAAATCAGAACCCAAAGCCTGGCATTTCCCTTTCTTTATTCATAAACCCCAAAGAAGAAAAGCCTGGTTTCCTCTTCAGAGGATTGGTCAAATTGGTTGATTGTTGTCTAGGGTGGCTAGCCATTGTGGGTAAGTTTATTACCAGTGTTGGAGTTGAGAATATGACACCCCTCCCCAGGAGATTAGGGAGATAGCTCAGTAGAAGCTTATTATTTTTTTTTCTTCTTTCTTTCTTTAATGAGAGGCTTATTTTTTGTTTTCAGTGCTGAGGACTGAAGCCAGGGCTTCTAGCTCGCTAGGCAAGCATTCTACGACTGAGCCAAATTCCCAGCCCCCAGAGGTAGCTCAGTAGAATAAGCACTTGCCTGGTAAATGCAAGGTCCTGAGTTTAATCCCCAGTACTGCAAAAACAAACAAACAAACAAACAAACAAACAAAAAAAAAAAACAAAAAAAAAAAAAAGGAGAAAGACAATATGACACTCTCAAATGAAGGCCTGAGAAGCAAAAATTCTCCCTAGCTTTCTTTCTTACTCTTCTCTCACTCCTCCTTTCCCTACCCCATGCCTAATCCAACACAACTCTTGCAATTCTAGAGGAAGGACAGTGGAGGATGAGGAAATAAAAATAAGAAAGCTGTGGTTAGATGGAATCCCTCTCTTAATGGGAGAAATGATTTCCCAACAACTGCAGTACATTTACTTATGCAATCAGCATAAGAGGCCATTTACAGAGAATTTTAGGGGGAGACTAAGATCCAGACTAGGAAGAACATCTCATCTTCAGCAAAACGTCATCCTTGGGTGGTTACACAGCAAACAAGAGAGGAGCTGTGTACGTTTGCTCAGGGGAAGGCCAAGTCACTTTGTGTGTCAGCTTCCTGAGCTGCATGTGCTTCTCATGGGGCCCTGCCACAATCATAAGAAGCAGTGACATTATCTTAGATACTTAAGATTCAGACAGCTTTATCCCCAATACCTCTACTCCCACAGGATCAAGAGAAACTTGAATTCCTCTTTCCCAAGGAAACCAAGGCACAGAGGTACACATGGGTAGTCCCAGCTACCTAAGAGGCTGAGATAGGGAGACCTCCTGCATCTAAAAATTCAAAGCTGGCCTGAGCGATACAGATCTTTTTTATTTTTTAGTCTAACTTTCCCCCACCTTTCTGTCTCAGGTGGCCATAACTAAATGCCTAATTTACTTTGTCTGCAAGTATGTCTGCTATAGCTTATACCTAGATGTCTCTCCAAAGCCTCATGAGGTCATAGGAGAGATGATTCAGAAGTGGCTGGATTTAGGCTACGTGAACATGGATTAAAGATGTGCTACTAGGATGAAGAGTGTACGGGCACTGGTTTCACTGATTAGCTCATTACAGTTCTGGGTATGGGTAATGGGAGGTCCCACCCTGGGTGTGGGCAGCACCACCTAAGAGGCTTGTGGCCTGGACAGAATAAAAGGGAAAGAGAGGCTTGCTGCTTGCTACCTCCTGCATGCCCTGCCATGAATTGCTTCTCTTCTGTCATGCACCTTTGCCATGGCACCCTACCCTGGAGCCAGCTGACTATGGGCTGAATCCTCTACAAACTGTGAGCTGAAATAAACCTTCCCTCTTTCAACTGTGTGTCAGGAATTTGTAACTAAGACAATGTCTTAAAAGTCCCATTCCAGAAAGAGTCCTATTCCATGCCAAGAAGAAGGAATGCTATACAGAGAAGCCAAGAAGACTCTGATCATGTGGGCCTTCCTGGGTCCCCACCACTTACTTTATCACCATTAGATCACATCCTTTTTGTCTAGTCATGTTCTTACATGGCTGTCCTTGTCCATGAACCTAAGCATGAAAATGGAAAGCTTATTTTGTATCTTTGGGTCTTTGTTCTAAAGGCTTCAAAATTATGTAGGCTGGAGACCAAGTAAGTCTGCTACACTTTTCTCTTGTTAATCTGTCTGTTGTTGTGGGCATGTTGGCCATGACCCTTGGGGTTGGTATAAAAGGGAGCACCCTCTTGCTAGGCTGGATGTGCACTTGATTGGCTTGCGAACCACCTAAGAGATGAGCATACTCGGGGTGCCCTGGGGTGACCTCGGGGCCACTCGCTACCTACTTCTGGCCCCTTCCACCCAGGTCCTGTTCTCATGCTCTGCTCTCTGCCTGCATGGAATAAGCAGCTTTGCTCTTGCCTGCCCTCCTGCCATGACGTTCCTTCCTTGAAGCCAGCCAACCCTGGAGTGAACCCCTGAAACTCAGAGCCAAACCACCTCTCCTTTATGTTTTGGGTGCTGGGTGTTCTGGCTCAGTGAACAGCAAGCCCACCAGTACACTGCCCTACACCAACAGTGTGCTCCCTCCTATTGGGCTTCTGATGCTTGTGGCTTATACCTTATTTCTTTCCCATTCACCTCCTGCCTGGTCCTCACTGGTAAAGCTCACTGTGCTCTCACTCCTGCCTGTGGTCCCCTTCATCCAGTGGCCTGTGTAAGGACTCTAGATCTCTCATCTGGGGCGGGGTGGTGGTGCACTACCACTGCTTGTGCCCCCTACTCTGTTTCTCATTTGGAGCCTGGCAGCTGGATCTTTCTGTCTGTCTGTCTGCCTGCCTGCCTGCCTGTATTTAGGACAGAGTCTACAGGGTCTCACTATGAAGATTGGACTCATAGTGACCTTCCTGTTTTCAGCTTCCCAAGTGATGGAATTATAGGTGTGCACCACCACATGGGGGGTGTAGCTAGCATGGCAGGCTGGGGATCGAACCCTGGGTGCTGTGCTCTGACTAAGCAGATGCTTTAGTCCACTGAGCTATCTGGTCAACCCAGGCAGCTGGAACTTTAAACCTCTCAATGTCTTGTTGCTGCTGTTTTCCCCCTACAACTCATCCTCAATACACATACTGACATACTCTTTCCTCCATTCCAAGGCATTCTCATGATGAAATGGAAATAACACCAGGACTAGAAAGACAAGACGTAGGTGTGAAGGTGTGAGCCCTACACCCGCAACTGACCACCTGTGACTTTTGTGTCCCCCTCACGAGACAGCTTCACGTACCTCAGTCACACTCTACATAAAATGGGGCTAATCATTTCCTTTCCTACCTACTACTTCATAGCACACTTTCCAAATAAGTCAAATAATGGCAGTGTTTTGAAACTGCAAAAACTTTAACAATGGAAAGAGATTATTCACCAGAAAAGCTGATCTGCCTCCCGTACATCCTTTTTTATAGAAGTCAATCCATCCCCATATCGCTTGTTAAAAGACTTTCTGAAAGAAGCTGCCAGCTGGTCAGATTTCCTTTTGTCTCTTGCATATCCCTCTTCAATAAATCAAGAAAAGACTCGAAGACAGAATAACCTTCAGGGCACTACAACTGGGGGTTCAACAGCCTATGAAGATGTCCTTTTATTCCCCTTGGCAGAATGTTCAGGAACAAACCTACAGAAATAACTGTGTAATGAAATTCAGGCTGCATTTGTAAGGCACACACAGCACATTCACAGAACGTTATTTCTCTTTCATGGCATCAGAACAAGTTCTCTTCAGCTAACAAAGTAAGCTGAGTCTCATCATTCAGATAAGACCTTTCACTAAGCCTGTACCCTACCTTTCTGAAAATTGCTTTGGAAATATAGGACATTGAGCTTCTTACCTGAAACCTTTCTCAGATGTTCATCTCTCAAGATTCAGAAATTAAAAAAAAAAAAAAAAAAAAAAAAAAAAAAAAAAAAAAAAAAAAAAAAAAAAAAAAAAAAAAAAAAAAAAAAAAAAAAAAAAAAAAAAAAAAAAAAAAAAAAAAAAAAAAAAAAAAAAAAAAAAAA
>PVJA010055117.1:0-11301 GCA_004027025.1 Myocastor coypus | reverse complement strand
TCACAATGTTGGTTCTTCCTATCCAGGAGCAGGGAATATCTTTCCATTTCCTGAGATCTTCTAAGATCTCTTTTTTCAGAGTACTATAGTTTTGATTGAAAAGGTCTTTTACTTCCTTAGTTAGGTTGATTCCTAAGTATTTCATTTTCTTCGGTGCTATCATAAAAGGTACTGTTTCTCTAATTTGTCTCTCAGTGTGGAGAGCAATAAGTTTAAAGAAAAACATTTTTATTTAATTACCAGGGCAAAATATGATAATTACTTTCCCTTTCTATCATAGTTTTTAAAGTACTTTAATATCATATTAAAAGGTAAGTAGGAAAACAAACAAATAAAATGTAACTAGATTATCCAGGATTGGAGGTACTAGCTTGTCATCCCATCTACTTGGGAGGCTGAGACAAGAAGACACCTTCTGCGGGTATATCCAAGACTAACTTGGGCAACATAACATGATCTTATATAAACAATAATAATGATAAATAAAAGTAAATACAATTACATTTATTTTAGAATAGTGCAATTAATTAGAAAGCTTTCTATTTGCATGCTTGTTATTTGAAAACTATTTGATAAACATTAGTTATATTCGTAAACATTCTATAAATTTAAGTTGTTACATAACTAATATGCATTTATATAAAATTCAATGTAATACATTTTAACACCTATATAATTTGGATATGAAAGAAAAATGTGTAAGAAAAAAATGTACCACTCATAGAGCTTAACGAACAAGAAAAATTATGTAATAAAAATATACAAATATATATAACATAATAATAAAAGAAAAACTAAACTCCAGAGAGGAATTTTGAGGCAAAAGGCAACTCTCTTAGGAAGGCTCAGGTATTGCTAAAGAACAGAAGCAATGAGCATCTCCCATCTATGTGGAGGAAAGAAACTGTGAACAGAGATGAGAAAGTATGGATTTGTTCTGGGGAAACAAAGGATTTTACTAATATTGAAGGTTTTATTGGTTCTTCTATATTCTCAGCTTTAGAAAACAACAGATTATGCTTTGATAAAAACATGACAAATAACATTACTTTTCTCTAAGTGGGTTTTCTATGTATCAATAATTTGAGGACAAACTAACTTGCCTTTGGAAGTCTAGATGAGGTGTAGTGATAAGAAATAAAGGACTATCTGGTCTGTATGGTCTGGCATCTTTTACTATCTACAAATATGAAGTCAAAATGAATACAACTCCTTTCTCTTAGTTCAATGGGAAGAAATTTTTGTACTAATAATGATTAGAAAAATTATCATATCTACATCCTGTGTTCTGAAGGACACTATGAGGACAATAATAGGCATTGTATCAATTATTGGGAATGTACTACTAAAGTGTTCTTTAAAAATGAAATTTGCCTTACATATTTTGGTGCTATGAAAAAAATATTAATCAAAAACCTGAGTATAAAATCCTAAACTAAAAAAGTCTTGGAAAGAAATATATAGAAAAGCATTATAATATAGATTTTCAACAATTTATATGATCCATGCTAAAAGCACAAAAAATAGGAATGAAATATACAAACTAACCTACATTGAAGACTTCTGTGTATCAAAGGACAAAATGAGCAGAGACGGCAACCCACAGAATAAAATACATTTACAAATCACACATATCTTATAAGTGATTAAGATTGAGAATATATAAACTACAACAACAATAAACAAATAACCACATTAATGCCTATGATTTCAATTTTCTAATAAGGTTAAATGGCTATTCAAGTATTTTGCCTATATATAGAACAGTCTTCCACAGACATTTCTCAAAATTGACAGACAAATGGATAAAAGCACATAAGAAGACACAACAGTGTCTTCTAGTTTCCTGGAAATGTAAATCAAAATCACAATGAGCTATTATCCTATATCCAATAAAAAATCTACTGCAAAAATAACAGAAGATAACAACTGTTAGCAAGGATGTGAAACAAACAGAACTTTCATGCCTTGGAGGGAATGTAAAATAGCATAGCTGCTAATGAAAACAGTGAGGCAGTTTCTCAAAAAATAAAATTAAAGTACCACATTACCTAACAATTTTACTTTTAGGTTTACTTTTAGGTTTCAGTTTCAAAAGAACTGAAAAAGATTTAATAGATATTTACACTCCCATGTTCATAGCCCCATTATTCACTACTGAACTTTAAACCCAAAAATGGTTAAGAAGGCAAACTGTAAAGCATTTGTTTTCCTAGAAAAAAAATTTAATTATACTAAAAAATACAGTTGTGTGACAGTGTTGCCTTAATTTGAAATTGATTAATTCAGTAAAAAATGGCCAAAATATTTCATGTCACATTCATAATTGAATTTTCTTCTCTTTATAACCATCTAGTTCAGTGGTTCTCAACCTTTCTGATGCCGTGACCTCGCAGTACAGTTCCTCATGTTACAGTTACCCCACACCAAAAAATAATTTTGGTGGCTACTTCAAAACTGTAATTCCAAATAAATAACATTTTTCCGATGGCTTTATGCGACCCCTGCGTTTTGGTCATTCGACCCCCACTGGGGTGGCGACCCACGGGTTGAGAATTGCTGATCTACTTAGTTAATAGGACATACTATCCTTATGAAAGCTTTATTAACATACCCTTATTCTTACAGATGATTCATCAATGGTCATGTCTGAAAATAAAATGTTTAAAACATTTTGCAAGTGCAGGCATCCATTCTAAGAACTACTGAACAAAGCAAGACTATGTGAGGAAGACAAAATTGGAGAAGAATAATTTAGAAACATATCTTTTTATTGTGTCCATGTGGAAGCTGTCTCTACCTACCCACTCATTTATCCTAGAGTTTGAGACTCAGTATAGCATTACACTCTCTTTCATGTTTTCTTTTAATGAAACTCACTAGGAAACAGACTATACAATGCATTTGTCTTACAAAGACCTTCAACATATTTGCACTTCTGTTACATTCATTTGATCAGTATAGGGAACCAACGTAACCTTCTGCAGAGCATCTATTTAGTCAAAATGCCTGGGGATTTTATTATGACAGAAGGTAGATGAGTAAACAGAGCTCTAGAGAAAGACCACGAATATATTCTGTTGTACAAGGACCATTAACTATTTCTGTTAATCTTCATTGATAGTAATAGAAAAATACATATTTTTTTCAGGTCAACAGCTATATTATGTTAACCTATTCTGGAAAAACCTCCACAACTGATATAGCAGCTACAATTGGTACTATCACTTGGTAGAGTCTATTTCCACTATCATACCATATTTAACAATTCCCTGTTATTATCACATGTGCACACTGACGTTCTCTGAATAATGAAATACTAATTTTCATTTACTATCATGGCTAAGCCAAGTAGTTTCAAGGCCCTCTAAAATATTACAATAGTTCTTAAACTCATGGGCTAAAAATCTATAGTAATGTGTAAGTCCTGTCAACTACCAACTATTGTATGGTTGTTAGTACTAATCATATACTAAGCAAATGATAATGGGAAGATTGAGTTTCCAGGAAACAAGACTCTGAGACAGAGACTTGTATTCAAGGAGGTTGTTGAAGAGACCTCTCAAAAATAACATTATGAGATAAATGCAAAGCGGGATATGATACTGAGAAAAGCTAAGTTAGAGCACAGTTTCACTAAAGACCTCAGTGTATTTCACAGAAAACACCCAAGCAGAGACAGACTACTAGAGTTGTTCCCAAGTGAGGCAAGGGCTCCAAGGTTTTTCATTCCTTTATTGAGCATGTATCAGTCTCAGCATGGCACAAGGCAACCTGCTTCAACACACTGTTTTCAGCTGAAGGAAATGTCTGTAAAGGAACTTAGATGGGCATCATCAGAAAACAACCCTACTGTCCACTGAGGAAAGGAATGTCTCCTTTCTTAAAGGTTCATCCTAACATCTACTAGAAAGGTCTCCAGATTTAGCAAATGAAATGTAACAAATAAAAATACTACACAGGAAATACTCATTTCTGTTCTTGATTTTAAAATATTATCCATTATTTATGCAAAATTCAAATTTATCTGGGCATCTTTAGTTTAAATCTATCCACACTCTACTATACTAATATTCAAGAAGAATTATAAGAGTATTAAACTATCTTTCCTTTTGAAGTCTTGTACTTTTTTTTTTTTTTTTTCAGGACTGGGGTTCTAACTCACAACCTTGCACTTGCCAAGTAGGCACCTGTGCTACACAGCTATCTCCCTGGCCCCTGAAGTCTTATACTTTTAGAGAGTACTAATTCCACACTGACATGTGAGATGAGAAATAAAAATTGATTAACCTGAAAAGTTTTTGTTTTATTTGAAATCCCAAAGTTATCTAATGATAGGGTTTTAATGTCCTTCACTAGTTTTTACCACAGAATCTGATGTTGGCTTAGAAAGAACACTTTGAAATCATTAAGGAGACTGGACTGTGGAATAGACATATATATATAGAAAGAGAGAGAAATGGAGCAACAGCAGTGGGAATGAAAAGAAAGTAGGGAATCTGACACCACTAAAATAGATTCAAAGATTTACTGACTGTATGATGAATAAAAATAAAAGTGAACAAAATCTAATAAAATTGCATACACTTGATTCTACATATTAGGAAGAGAAGGGATAAAAGTGGTACAAGATAAATGTAAAACAAAAAAAACATATTTTAAGGAGAGAAACTATACATTTGGCATACCATTTATCAGGATATGTAATATGTGTGAATAAGTTAACTAATATCCTGCACCAAGCTGTTGTAATTCAGCAGGTGATCATTTTCTGCTAAATATATTGCACCTGAGATTTTGTAGATATTTTTAACCACCTGGCATTTCTACAAGATGTATTCAAGATGTTAAGTAATACTACTAATTCCATTAGCTAAGAATACACATATAAATTCAGAGAAACAAAAAAATTTCAAACTTAACCTCTTAACTAAAAGAATGTTTTATATTTATAAAAGTGTTTATCTGGAAAAGCATTTCATTTAAAATATGTATCTATATTACTAAAAAATGCTTGAAAAGTATAGTTCCAATAACATATTGATTTGTCTTTCTATAATGTTATCTCAAAATAAGTCATTCTTATATTTCCTAAACACATACTAAAAAAACTAACAAAATAACAGAGTAGCCTTAAAATATACTCAACATCAGCTAAAAGCCATTTGCAATTAAGTACTGTAATGGATAATCCATGTATAAGTGATCCATGCATAGATAATCTATAGTAGATAATTAATAGCTAATAATTTATAAATAATTATGGTGCTACTTTGAATGATCCTTTGGGATGCAAAAAAATGTAAAATAAGTTTGACTGAGGTGTTTTAATTAGCATAACTATATATTTTACAAATATTTTCTTTTGCTGAGCATACACAGGTAGAAAAGGCACATTAAAGTAGAATACAATGTTTTATGTAATTTTTGAAAAAGGGGAAAATACCCTCTGTTAAAGCTAAGAGCACAGAAAGAGGGACCTGGACCCCTTATTTACATATCCAACACTTGCAGGAGGCCTTCGGGAGGACTACTTTGTTTCACCTCTAGCCGCCACTGCCACAGATTTGCACATGTTACGTAAGCAGCACAACTCAGCTACTTCTGGAATAATGTATAGGTCCCTACTGTGTACTGACCCTCTTGCAGCAACACAGTTGCTGTTAAAATAAAAACTACTTTGGTGGCCCTGGAAAAAAAACAATTGTCAATTGACAGAACACAATTAGATAACCCAGATTTTCTTCTGTTCACTAATGCCTTAAATAAGTATTTTAACCCCAGACTTAAGTTCTAAAATTTTTCTGTCCCTTATATATATAGTATTTCAGGATGTTATAAAGGATCTACTGTGATGCACATCCATGTACTATACCTACTCGTAATTTTAATAAATTACCTAGGATTAGAAAATAATGTATGGGTGAGGAGATGTACATCATGATTTAGTGATAATCAACTATCAGCATACCATAAAATGACTAATTAGGAAAGCTCACGTGAGAAAGATAGTGATAGTGTTACTGGGGGAAAAAAAGTAACAGTATTTCAAAGCAAAAGAGTGCCAAGGTCCAGCCTCAACTTTGAGGAAACACCAACCCAAAGAGAGAGGAAAGTAGGCATCAAAGAGGAAAGACTCAAAAAACAGTACAGTTAGGAGGGAAGAAGAGTGTGTCTCTTCCATTCAGAGCAAAATCAGTAGCCTTATTTCTACATGAGTGATTACATAAGCTTCCTTTCTGAAAAGATTATCAATGGATGTGACTTTTCACCAAAAAAAGGAGAAACAATTTAAGTTTTGATTAATATGAATACACAGTATAAACAAGGAGTAGTCATGGAACTTAATCAACCATTGTTCTTTCTGCTCTCTTTCTGCCCTATCAAAACAGCCCTCAGGAGGTACTTTCTCACTGCCTCACGATCTTGACTCTAAACTTCCTTGTTATTACTGAATATTCTTGGCTTAGGCTTGTCCCTTTCTACAGGTTTACAAGGTAGGGGGCAAGGAGTAAATCTCTGAAAGAAACTTAGGCACTTAATTATGTTATGCCAAAACCCCAAGTGATCAATTGTGTGTTTTCCTTCATGCAAATCATAAGCCTAAGAGTCCTCGGGGGTTTGTGGAGACATCCACAGGAGGTTCTGCTTTGCAGATTCCAAACTCAGTGTGACTTTGTCAGAGGTCAAGCAATGGTTGGTTGTCCACAAAAGAGAAATCACTTTTATATTATCCTTCACTAGTCTTGACTTTTCAAATTTTCTCTCCCTTTTTATAGAATAACTGTGGATGGCATAGTAATGAGTAGGTTAATCCAATAACTTTCTTGGATCTGGGCGTTTTCTGTGTACCAAGTAAATATCAGGCACAGAGTAACTATAATTATTTCAAAGTGTTGCTAAATATCATAGTTTCCAATATGTAATTATTGTAATTAAAGAATAGGTACAATGACTGTAACTTAATGATTATATTATAATGCTTAAATGAAAAACACTTTACTTCTTAGCTCAGTGGATTGTTGAGAACTGTCTCTTCTTACCTGTATGAAGATGACCTGGGCTTCACTTTTCAATCAGATGATGACAACTACTGTATATGTTAAATTCCACTAATAAAAATTTTTTTATCGAACATAAAAATAAGCTAATGCCATATAGATATTAAACTGTCATATCAATAGTCCTGTCATTCTTATTCCTGATACTATTTCAAGTATTTCCACCTCAATTTTTTTAATGTATTCAGTATAGGGTCTACAGGGTCTCACCAAACAGATTGGATTTATACTGACCTTCTTGTTTTCAGCCTCCCAAGTGCTGGGATTACAAGCATGTGCCACCATCTAGTCTCAATTGCACAGCACAGCACAGCACACCGGGGATTGAATCTGGGTTCCTGTGTCTGCCTAAGCAGGCGCTTTAATCTACTGAGCAATCTGGCCAGTCCTCCACCTTAATTTTTATAAAAACTTTAGGAACTACCCATTGTTCTCTATAGTTTGATGGTCAAGTAAACTTAACTTCAGTGATGTTAATGGATCAGCTGAAATGGTAACAGCTACTAAGAGCCAGTCCTGGTGTTTGAATCCAGTGCAGTCTGGTGTCAGAGCCTTAACCTCTGGATCATACTTTCTCCTCCACTTAATTTATCTGTCCTTATTCCTATTGAAAAGAATACTTATAAATATTATCTCTACCTCTCTCTTACACATACCTGAGGAAAGCTAAAATAGCAATTGTTCTTAACTCTTCCAAAGACAGCCTATCCTACTAATAGGTTGAATTAGACTTTACTCTTGCACCATATTTAACCTCTTACACCACTACCCCTTAATGCTGATCTATCATGTTTTCTTTTCATCCTCCAATTGATAACAATCCATTAAAGCAAGGACTATCTAAATATTGGCATAACACCACAGTTCCGGGATGTACTATAGGATTAGTAAATGACCATCGAATGAATGAAAGTGTCTCATTGATACCATTGTACCTGTTGACATTCCACCCTGCACTAAAACAATCACATTTACTTCCTGAAACTGCATCACCAGTACTTTAATATTAACTTGAATAATTCTCTATGATATTACCTCACATTTTTCTTTACAAGAAAAGAACATTAATAGCTGTCTCAAGAAAAACATCTTACCTTCTAAATCTTCTTTCTCAAAATGTGTTTTAAGAATAGAACGAGTTCCACCTCTATCCACAACTGCTTCTTCATCATTTCTCTGCAGAATATGAACGAAAAAAAGATTAAATACAAATGAATGTATTCTTTCAATTTCAAAAAGGAACTTTAATATGATCTGATATTTACATGTTTCACTTAATCATTTGAATCTATTTTTATGTGACTAATCCGATTATCAAGTGTTGGTTTACCAAGGACACTAAAATAAATTGGAACCTGGCTTGGTGGCACACGCCTGTACTCCCAGCACTTGGTTGTCTCAGGTAGGAGGATCACTACGAATTCAAGGCCAGCCTTGACTATACAGTGAGACTCAGTCTCAAAAATAAATAAATTAATAAATAGATAGATAGATAGATAGATAGATAGATAAATACAATAAATTTGAACATATATTCAAAGAAGGAATGTTATTTAATTTTCCTTGATATTGATGGTAATCAATCATTTTTATTGGCATTTGTTAGTCAGATGAACAACAGCAGATGTTGTGTGGGCATTGTAGTAATAGGCATCTTTATCCCTGATAAAGACTTGTTTTAACAAGATCACATTGTGAACTATGCAAGGAAAATATAAAAGTCATTGGCATTAACACCACTAAAGCTGTGGTGGGATGAAATTCCAGTGCCATTGAAAACTGGTCTAATCCCTTGAAAGCAATAAGTAGGTAATTATTAGATAATAATACCTCTGATTATTTTGCTTTAATAGGATGCATTTTATTCAGACTAAATGGTAAATTATGATCATGGGCATTAAACTTTTATTCAGTTTCCATATGAATTTTAACAATTTAGAATAGCTGGGCAAATTCAATGTCTTCTGAACGTTTTAACACATGTTCAGAACAATATACTCACCAACTTAGTACTAAATAAATTCATGAATGAAGTATTCAGTATAATCAGTCTGACCAGGTAAGAATAGGCAATATGTAAATTACTGAATGAGATAACCTATAAATTAATTCTGACTTTAATCTGGTTGCAAACATGCACATAAAAATTCACTTAAAAATGAACACTGAGGACAACAGAGGTTAAAAAGATAAAGTTGAACAAAGATATCTGCAAGTCTAATTATAGTCTATTATTATTTAAAAAGAGATCAAATTGTTTTTCTTCTTTCAAAGTTAAAGAGGGTGCCAAAGGAGGGGGGACCCCTTTCTATCCACCAACTACTCTGGTAGATCACATATTGGAAACATAACACTCTCTCTTTCTTTGACTAAATGCCATAATGCACCCCACTGAACGTAACAGTCATGAGAATCTAGAAAAGAAAATTCACTATCCATTAAGATTATGAACAGAATAATGGGAAAAAAGACCAATCTTACAAATGTAGGGAAATTCTTATCAAAAGTATACATACATAAATGCTGGTAACTTAGAGTAAAAAGAAGAGATATTGTTCAACTACATGTGTTTTTAAAAATGATGCACAATTACTTTGCAGTGTTTTTGCACCTAGACTGTGGGATCATCACTAGCCTTGATAAGAGGAACTTAAAGGAAAATGTCAAAGTCAAAACCCAGGCCAGCAATCTACTGATATACTGTATGGTAAAGGAACAGGGATAAAAGATACAGGTTTTGACTTTTAAGCTGCTGCTGATTGTCAAGAACAGAACCTCTTTGCTTCTATAACTATAGAGATTTAAGTCCTAGTACATCCCAAAAGGTGAGATATGAAGCATGACCTAAGAAGAGCAAAGCTATCCAGTGTTACCCTTCCAAACACTAGACTAGATGAGAGACATCGATGAGATTGCCATGGAGAAGGTGTAGCTTGAACATAAACTCCCTGAGAATTTCAATCTCAGGGCAGGTAGAACACAGGCCCAGAACTCTGTAGTGAGAATTGCATTTGTGTCATCAACAATACCACAGCCCATTTCCAGGCTGGGGTGAATGGACAGAGTAATGCATATTGAGCCAATTACGCTACAGACCATATCTAAAATGCAGGTGGCTGAATCCTGTGACAGAGGCACAAGCCAATAATTAGTCCCACCCAGTTGGCATCGCTAAAAAGCAGATATTAGCCAGAGAAATCTCCAAACTAGCATCAAATCATCCTACTATAATCAGCCCACAGGCTGAGCATAAAACAAACAACCAAACAAACAAAACATAGAAACATGAGCAAACAAGGCATCAAAATGCCTCCAAAACTCAACTGCTCCAAAGCTGATTCATGGGCCACTGAAAAGGAGTAAATCAAAAGCTACATGACAAAATTATTCAAAGTGATTACAGAGGAAATAACAAAACAAATCAACAAGGTACTTAGCAAGCACAACAAAGATGTAGCGAAACAGATAACAGGCCTAGTAAATGAAATGATCATCAAGTGTATAGAAGACACTAGTGAAAATCTAGCTGAATTAAATAAAATAATATAAAACATAAATGACAAGCATAAAAAAGGATTAGAATAGCAACAAAGTAGGAAATAAAATCTAGATTTAAAAATCTATCAAAATAACAGGCAGCAGGGCTGGCCAGATAGCTTCGGCAGAGCACAGTGGTTGGGGGTTCAATCCCCAGTATTCCATGAGATTGAAACTGGACATAGTGGCACAGTGCTTGGGAGGCTGAAAACAGGAGAATGATCTATGTAGTGAGACCCTATACACCCTGTAGACCCTGTTTTTTTTTTTACACCCTGTATTAAATTCATTTTAAAAAACCAAAAAGAATAGGCAGCAAAACTGGTCAATGTGAGGCTGGATTCTAACAACTAGAAGACAGGGTGGTGTCAGTAACCAGTTAATGAGAGATACCTTAAAAGCAACAAGAGAACATGAAAAAAGCACCCAACAGGAGCAAGTCCAAATGAGGACTAACTAAACATTACCTAAAGTTAATGAAAAATCAGAAGATTGTACAAATGGTATAAAAATGTCACATATTTACTAAAATAATAGCAGAAATATCTCCAAAATTGATATGACACCACTGTTGATTCTTAGTATGATGTATTGTGTAACCACGGTCCTATTCATAAAGTCTCTGCCTATGTCTGTGACTTTATGAATTTTCCTGTTTCGTATTCCAGCAGTTTAAGTGTTCTGCTTTAGCGTTTAGATATTT
>PVJA010055116.1:0-11302 GCA_004027025.1 Myocastor coypus | reverse complement strand
TTTTTTTTTTTTTTTTTTTTTTTGTCTTTTTGAGACAGGGTCTCGCTCTGCAGTTCAGGCTGGTCTTGAGCTCACTTTTTTAGCCCAGGCTGGTCTCCAACTCACATCAATCCTCCTGCCTCAGCCTCCCGAGTGCTGGGATTACAGGTGTGCGCCACCACGCCTGGCTAGACATGATTTCTTATCAAAAGTTGGGAAGGGTTTATTTTATTTTATTTATTTTTTAAGCTGGCTCAGGCTGCCTTAAGGGTGAGGGTGGGGATCGTACCACTGTCCCCTGTGCCTGACTCGACTGCCCAATCAGGTACTTAAACCATTGAGCTAACCTGAAAGCCCCCTCCAGTATCTTATGATGTCCCATTAGGTATTTATTTTACCTGATTTTTATTTATAATATGAGCATTTACCACAATGAGACTGCTTTCATTGTATTCCATAGATTCTAGCATGTTGTAGTGGCATTATCATGTGTTATTAGGAATTGTTAATTTTTTTCTTGAATTTCTTTTTGGGGAGTTATTGAGACAAAGTCTCACTTTGTGGTGTAGACTAGCCTTAAACTCACTATATTGTCCAGCCTGGTCTTCAACTCATGGCGATCTCCTGCCTCAGCCTCCCAAGTGTGGGGATTACAGGCATTGGTCACTATGTTGGATTTATTTCATTTTTTATGAGCAGATCAAGGCTATGACTTTTATTTTTTTATTTTTTTATTTTTTTTGAGACAGGGTCTCACTATACAGTTGAGGCTGGCCTTAAGCTCACTTTTGTAGCCCAAGCTGGTCTCGAACTTGCACCAATCCTCGTGCCTCAGCCTCCCGAGTGCTGGGATTACAGGCGTGAGCCACCACGCCTGGCTAAGGCTATGACTTTTAGAAGAGGAATACCACAAAAGTGATCTGTCCTTATCAGTGTATCATACCAGGGAGTAAATACATCATAATGCTATGTCTTAACACTGATGATGTCAGTTTTGATTGTTTGGTTAAGTTGGTTTCTATCTGGTAAACCACTGTAAAGTTACTATAGTTCACTTTAGATTTTTTTTTTTTTTTTTTTTGGTACCTGGAATTGCACTCAGGATCTTGTGCTGGTCAGGCAGGTGCTGTGTTACTGAGCTATATTCCCATTCTGGGAAAGAGTGTTAATCTATGCAAGTATATCCCTTCTACCTGTTTTTACCCATTATTTTGACATATGTTACTGAATCTTGCCTACAGTAACAATATGCACAGTATTCTTTTGGTGATTTTGTGTTCCTGTTATTTCTTCTACAATTGTATTTTATACATACATACGTACATATACATATACATATATATATATATATACATATACATACATATATGTATATATATGTATATATATACATATATATATGTATATTAAACTTTATGTTATGACCAGCTCAGCCTACCCTGGGAGTGGGGCTGGCACAGCATGCGGTGGCAGGGATTGAACTGTGGTCCCTGTGATTGCCTAAGCTTGCCTAAGCAGAAGCTTTAGACTGACTGCTGAGGTATCTCACCATCTCTACAATTGTGTTGCTAATTTTAATATTTATATATTTTGAGACAGGATCTCCAGGTAGCCAGGCTAGCCTGAACTTAATATGTAGTGCAGGCTAGCTTTGAATTCCTAGCAAACTGACCTTGACCTACCAACTGCTGGAATTATAGGCATATATTACCATACCTGGTCCTTTTGTATCTATTATTCTCTTCCCTTGTTTATTTATGTATTTATATCAATATAAACTCTTTATTTTATAATTTACATTACTGTTACTGATTTTTTTAGTCAGAGTTTTGTAGCCTTGGCAACAAGATATTTTTCCTTTAGGCTCTTATGTACTTTTCTTTGTAGTAATCATTCAATTTTTATTGTTGTTATAAATCTCCTTGTCTAAATTTTTAACAGATGAAAGTTTATTATTAGTACATATTTATAGACCCTCCAAAACTCCACAGCATTTAGCTGGGTATCTTGGTATGTACCTGTTTGTGGTTTTGTTTGCTTATTTATTTGTGCTACTGGTAATTGAACTCAGGACTTTGACAGTAAACTACATCCCTAGCCTTTAAATTTATTTTTTTTTTTTAATTTTAAAAAAGTGTTGGGCAAACTTGCTGAAGTGCCCAGGCTGGACTCAAATTTGAGATCCCTTTTCCTATTTCTCAGAGTCTGGGATTACAGATGGATGTGGACAACCCAGCTATCATGTGCAGTTTTGGATACTTCTATCTATCTATCTATCTATCTATCTATATTTATTTAGTCTTTTTGAGACAGGGTCTCGCTATGCAGTTCAGGCTGGTCTTGAGCTCACTTTTGTAGCCCAGGCTGGTCTCAAACTCACATTGATCCTCCTGCATCAGCCTCCTGAGTGCTGGGATTATAGGTGTGCGCCACCATGCCCGGCTTGCTAGCGGTATTTTAATTGGAATTGCATTAAATCTATATAGCAGTTTTGGCATTATGGCCATTTTCACGGTGTTGGTTCTTCCTGACTGTGGGTTACCAAGGAATATTTTTCCATTTTCTGAAATCCTCTCTGATCTCCTTTTTTCAGAATACTATAATTTTTTTTTTTTTTTTTTTTAGGACTGAGGTTCGAACTCATGACCTTGTACTTGGCAGGCAGGCACTTGTGCCACAGAGCGATCTCTCCAGCCCCTATAATTTTCAATATATAGATCTTGGTGCCAATGAGATGGCTCAGCAGTCTAAAACACCTGCTTAGGCAAGCTTAGGCAACTGTAGACAGTGCAGTTCGATCCCAGTACCATATGCTGCCATACCCCCAGGGCTGCTGACTGAGCCAGCCATAATAATAGTAATAATAATAATAATAATAATAATAATAATAATAATAATAGCTGTCTATATAGATCTTTCAGTTTCTTCTTTAGATTGATTCCTAAGTATTTCATTTTTTTGGGTGCTATTGTAAAGGGTATGGTTTCTCTTATTTCAGTGAATTTGTTGTGTACAACAAAGTTGTGTGAGTGTGCAAGTTGTGTGAGTGATATTGATTTTTGAGTTTTGACTTTGTAATCCTGCTATGGTATGGAATTTGTTTATTAATTCCAGAAGTCTTTCGGGTCTTCTATGTGGAATGTCGTGTCATCTACAATAATTGTAATTTAACCTTTTCCTTCTTTCTTTTTTTTGTCTTTTTGAGACAGGGTCTCACTATGTAGTTCAGGCTGGCCTTGAGCTCACTTTTGTAGCCCAGGCTGGTCTCGAACTCACACCGATCCTCCTGCCTCAGCATCCTGAGTGCTGGGATTACAGGCGTGCGCCACCACGCCCGGCTTAACCTTTTCCTTTTCTATTCTCATTCCTTTTATTTCTCTCTTGTCTAATTGCACTGGCTAATGTTTTTAGAACTATACTGAATAAGAGTAGTGGTGGTCGACATCCTTGTCATTTTCCTGATTTTAAAAAGGAAGTTTTGGGTTTCTGTCCATTTGTATGATGTTAAACTGTTGGTTTTTCATAGATGGCTTTTATCAGATTGAGGTTCAGACTTGTCCCAATTTTTTGTAGGGTTTTTATCATGACTGAGTGTTGGACTTTGTTGGTATCTGGGTTTCAACTTGGGACCTTGCACTTGCCAAGCAGGTGCTTGTGTTGCTGAACTATCTCTTAAGCCCCTCAGTTTACATAATTTTCAGTGAGCTACTCATTAAGAAAAGAATGACTGTGGGAAACATTGGCAGTAGAATAGTTGAACCTCGTCAGTTGTGGTGACATGCACCTATAATGGGGAGGCTGAAGCGGGGATTTCCATGAGTTTGATTGCAGCCTGGGCTATAATAGTGAGGTCACGATCAGCCTGAACTACATAGTAGAGCCTTGTTCAAGAAACAAAACCATAAAAAATCAACTCGTATGTACAGGTATCATATTCATGTGAATATGATCATTCTTTATACTTGAAATGTACCAGTAAACTTCAAAACAAAACAAGAATAGTTTTTTTTAAATTTTTAAAATTTTTATTTTCATGTTTCAGAACTTTTGTTTATTTACTTATTTTTATGGCTGGCTGAGCCTGCCCTGAGGGCAGGGCTGGCGCAGCACGTGGTGCCAGGGATCAAACCGTGGTCCCTGCAGTCACCTAAGCTTTCCTAAGTAGGCGCTTTAGACCACTGAGCCATCCTGTCGGGCCCCAAGAATAGTTTTTTATAATTAATTTTTTTAAAGAATTTTTTATTTTATTTATTTATTTTTTTCTTGTTTCAGAACCTTTGTCTGTTTATTCACTCATTTTTATGGCTGGCTCAGCTCGCCCCAAGGGCAGGGCTGGCGCAGCATGTGGTGCCAGGGATCGAACTGCGGTCCCTGAATCCGCCCAAGCTTTCCCAAGCAGGCGCTATAGACCACTGAGCCATCCCGCTTTACCCTATAATTAATTGTTTATTAGTAATTATTTACTAGGGGTCAGGGAGATAGCTCTGTGGCACAAATGCCTGCCTGGCAAGTGCAAGGTCATGAGTTCAAGCTCTGGTCCTGAAAAAAAAAAAAATTTACTGTGGGCATCTGAGTCTGAGGGTTTATATCATATATATTATATCATATATTATACCTGCTAATGGTAAAGATAAAATTGCATTTTCTAAAGTTTAATGCAGGGGCCTGGAGAGACAGCTCTGGAATAAGCACCGACCTGGCAAATACAAGGACCTGAGTTTAATCTCCAGCCCTACATACCAGGCATGACTTCAGGGCCTTGGATCCCCCAAGTTTGCCATCTTGGCCCCAGATGCAAATAAATAAACAAACAAACAAACAAACAAACCCAATTTTTAAAAAAATAAAGTTTAATGTACATAGTGGACATGTTTAACTTTAATTAAGGTGCTACTTTGTGGCAATGTCTTTGGCCGAAATTGGCAAAGTATGAAAGTAGTCATTTTCCTATTTCTTTTTTTTTTTTTTTTTATGGCTGGCTCAGCCTGCTCTGAGGGCAGGGCTGGCGCAGCATGTGGTGCCGGGGATCGAACCGTAGTCCCTGCAGCCGCCTGCAGGCACTTTAGACCACTGAGCCATCCTGCCCAGCCCCTCATTTTCCTATTTCACAGTCACTGTAAACATACAATTAAGGATTAATATAATAAAAGACTGTTTTCTATAAGTATGGCATGTTTGAAATAGCTTGCCTAAACAAGTAAATTTTAAGATCTTTTACTAAAGCTAAAATGCAGATCAGTGCATGGATGCAGTGAGTACAGGTCTTACCCTAAATTATCTGCCTTTCAAAATTGACAGTGTTGTAACAAGGAGTAGTTGAACCTCAGGCTTGTTTGTCCTCTATGTACAGTGTTGAAATGAAAAATCTAGATTTGTAATAATGAATTCTCATTACTAATGCCACAGAACTGCAGCAGAAGTTTTTTTTTTTTTAAACAAATGCATTTTAAAAAATTTTTTTATTTTATTTATTTATTTTTTCTTGTTTCAGAACCTTTGTTTGTTTATTCACTCATTTTTATGGCCAGCTTAGCCCACCCCGAGGGCAGGGCTGGCGCAGCATGTGGTGCCTGGGATCGAACCGTGGTCCCTGAAGCCGCCCAAGCTTTCCCAAGCAGGTGCTTTAGACCACTGAGCCATCCTGAGCCATCCCGCCGGGCCCCAGCAGAAGTATTTTTGAATATCTAATTTTTTTGTTACTTTTTCCTTTAATAATTGCATGGTGGCTGGTATGATGATACATTCCTATTTTTCCAGCATTTGGGAGGCTGAGGCAGGAGACACAATCAGTTCAGCTTATCTGGACTACATAGTGAGTTCAAGATAAAGTCTGCATTACAAAGTGAGACCCAATCTCAACACCTCCCCCCCCCAAAGAAATCTAAAAGTAGAATAGGCAAATGATTGATGTAAAGATAATATTATGTTGTGTAGGTGAAGAATTATAAAGGCATGACATTTAATGCAGAATAATAAAAAAATAGAAAAGTTACTGGTATCAGTAAAAATTTATTTTGTCCTTCTGGTACAAGTTTGGTTTTCTTTCTTTTTTTTTTTTTGAACTGGGAATTGAACTCATGACCTTGCACTTGCTGTGCCAGGCAGGTGCTTATGTTGCTGAGCTATATCCTTGGCCTTGAAGGTTTGCTTTTCATAGAAATAATTGTATTGATTGTTACTGGTTATAGTTAATGTGTTTTTTTCAGAAGAGTGGCATCAGAGTCTTACATATGCTAAGTATGTGTTTAGCCATTCAGCTATACCCCTGCCTAAGTACATCTTACCTTTTTGCTTTGTAGGTAGAACTTTAGGCTTAACTATGATTTATAATTATTTTATTATAAAAGTTAAGTTTAAAAAAATGTTCTCAAACTTGTGATTAGAACTCATGTATTTGTTTATTGAGCTTATCATAAGCCACATACTCTGGAGATAAAAAAGCAAGTTAAGTCTGGACCTCTCTCTTTCAGGACCTCTACAGTTTGGAGAAGACAGGCATTCATATAAAAATTAAAATTTAGTATGGCACTTGTAATATAAATAATGTAATTATACCAAGTATTAATATCAGAGAAAGGGGTATCTTTGTGTGAAGGTGATGCTTATGTGGATGAGCATAATTTTGAGATGAGTCTGGAAGGCTTCATAAGGGAGAAATAAAAGGATGGACATAAAAGGAATAAAAGGATGGACATTCTAGTCATTGTTGAACAGAATATACAGAAATCTTGAGATGTAATGTATCTGAAGGTGGTTTAGTAGCTTCACAGATTTGTGCCATTGAATTTTTCAATTTGTAGTTGATGTGAAATTGTCTAAAATGTAAAAGATTTTATCCGTAAACATTGGGTTCCATTGTTTAATTTTAAGCATTGCAGCATAATTAAGATTTGTATATTAAAGAACTCTGTGGCTTACTTTTGAAAGATTAGAAGGGGAAGGGATCAAAAGCAAGACAACAGTAGGTTGGAATCTTGTTATTCATGTATCTACCTTTTCTCAGTGACAGTTAATTTTAAAACTATTTAAAATTTTAAAACTATTTAATTGCCTTTACATAGGCAAAAATAAACTGAATTTAAACCGTTAGAGCTGTTAGTAAAATGTGAACTCATGGTAATGTAATGGTTCTGCTAGGTGGTCAAGTTCTTTTGTACATTTCAATTGAACTGATTATTTTCTCATCTTAGTTTCAGATGAAGATGTTAAATGTAAAACCAGAGGATGTTCATGTTCAGTTGCCACTATCCAAATTCAGAAGCTCAGAACACTGGGATCTCCCTTTGCAGGGGGTAAATAAATTTCTTTTAAGTGTGTAGTTTTACTTGCTCTGTTTAAGATATTTTAGTAAAATGAATTCTTTTCTTATATGGCTTTTTTGTATTATCTAATTGCAGATTTTAACTTAGTTTATTTTAGTATGTTGAAGTAGAGCTTTGAGGTTAGGATTGTCTTTGATTTAAAACTAGATATACCCATTATGTATGCTTCATTTCTTTCATGAAATTTAAATCTGATTATTAAAATAAATTATATTTCAAGATTACTAAAAGTTTAAACTTAGAATAGTCTATGCTTTTGTTCTTTTAACTATATAGTTTTTTTTTTTTTTTAAGAATTTTAAAATTTTATTTATTTTTTTTCTTGTTTCAGAACCTTTATTTGTTTATTCGCTCATTTTTATGGCCGGCTCAGCCCGCTGCGAGGGCAGGGCTGGCGCAGCATGTGGCGCCCGGGATCGAACCGCGGTCTCTGAAGCCACTCAAGCTTTCCCAAACAGGCGCTTTAGACCACTGATCCATCCTGCCGGGCCCTTAACTATATTGTTAAGTTTGAGAAGATACCTCTGTATATTGTGTTTCAAAAGATATATATATATATATACATATATATATATATATATATATTTTTTTTTTTTTAAATTTTATTTATTTTTTAATTTTTATTTTAAATTTTATTTGCGTTTATTTCATGCTTAATTTATTCCCACGCTGTTTTTTTGTTTCTTTAGTTTCTTTTTTTTCCTTGTTTCAGAACTTTTGTTTGTTTGTTTATTTATTTATTTTTAATGACCAGTTCAGCCTGTCCTGAGGGCAGGGCTGGTGCAGCATGTGGTGCTGGGGATTGAACCGCGGTCCCTGCAGCCGCCTAAGCTTTCCTAAGCAGGTGCTTTAGACCACTGAGCCATCCTGCCAGGCCCCTCAAAAGATATTTTTATTATAAATGTGTTGCCACTATTTGATGTTATTCTAGGGCCCTGATGTGTAAGACTTACGGCAGCTTTTTGACATGGCACTTTATTATTTTCTCTTGCCAACTTCTAGGCTTTTTTGTTCATTTGTTTGTTTTTTGAGACAGTGTGTTGCTGTATAGTCCATGCTGGCCTTGAACTTATGTGTAGCTCAGGTTCTCTCCATTTACAGGTGTGTGCCACTATATCTGGCTCTGGTCAAATTTTTTTTTTTTTTTTTTTTGGGGGGGGTGGGGTGCTACTGAAACAGGCTCTCACTATGTAGTTCAAGCTAGTAGTCCGGTCATACTTTTGGTGATCCATGTGCCTCACCCTCCTGAGTACTGGGATTACAGTTATGTACCACCATGCCCAGCTACTCTGGTCAGTTTTTTTTTTTTTTTTTAAATTTTATTTATTTTCTTTCTTGTTTCAGAACCTTTGTTTGTTTATTCACTCATTTTTATGGCCGGCTCAGCTCGCCCCGAAGGCAGGGCTGGCGCAGCATGTGGTGCCTGGGATCGAACCGCAGTCCCTGAAGCCGCCCAAGCTTTTCCAAGCAGGTGCTTTAGACCACTGAGCCATCCCGCTGGGCCCATCTGGTCAGTTTTTAAAGCAGAAATTCTCTCCAAAATTTTCAGTGTATTTATTTGTAGCTGTATTAGTTTGCTAAGACTACCATAACAAACTTCCAAACTGGGTGGTGTTTAAAACAAATTATTTTCTCATGGTTCTGGAATCTGGAAATCCAAATTAAATGCTGGGCTGGCTTCTTCTGAACACTTTCTCATTGGCTTGTACATGGTTGTCATTTTGCTGTGTCCTCACTTGGCCTTTTGTCTGTGTGAATGCATCCATGTTTTCTGCTCATAGACACACCAGTCCTATTAGATTGGGACATTACTCATATTGCCCCTTTTATTTTTTGTTTTTTCTTCTAGTATTGGAGATTAAACCCAGAATCTTAACTTTGGACTATATCCCTATCTCTTTATCTTCTTTTTCTTTTTCTTTTTTTTTTGTCTTTTTGAGACAGGGTCTTGATATGCAGTTCAGGCTGGCCTTGAGCTCACTTTTGTAGCCCAGGCTGGTCTCGAACTCGCACCGATCCTCCTGCCTCAGCCTCCTGAGTGCTGGGATTACAGGCGTGCGCCACCATGCCCGGCTTTCTTTATTTTCTTAACTTTAAAAAAAATTTTTTTTTCTTGTTTCAGAACTTTTATTTGTTTATTTATTATTTTTATGGCTGGCTCAGCCTGCCCCGAGGGCAGGGCTGGTGTAGCATGTGGTGCTGGGGATTGAACCGCGGTCCCTGCAGCCGCCCAAGCTTTTCCTAAGCAGGCACTTTAGACCACTGAGCCATCCTGCCGGGTCCCTATTTTCTTAACTTTGAAGTTTCGATGTTAGTTCTCACTAAGGCTCTTACATTGCCCAGCGTAGATTCAACCTTGTGATCCTGTCAGCTTTTCAGAGTGCTGAGACTACAGGTTATTTTTTTTGGTGGTTTTCCTTTTTTGGGAAAGGGTATTTTTGTTTTTGTCTTTTTTGTGACAAGGTCTCTTTATGTACCCTGGGTTACCTTGATCTTACTATGTAGCCCAGGGTGGCTTTGAACTTGTGGCAGTCTTCCTTCCTTAGCCTCCCAAGTGCTGGAACTGTAGGCAGACACCACCATGCTTGGCTCTTTGTGCTTTTCTTTCTTTCTTTTTTTTTTTTTTTGAGTCAGGGTCTTGATCTGTAATTCACAGAGGCCTTCAACTCACTGTGCAACCCAGGCTGACATGAATCTTTTTTCATTTGTGTGTGTGTGTGTGTGTGTGTGTGTGTGTGTGTGTGAGAGAGAGAGAGAGAGAGAGAGAGAGAAAGAGAAAGAGACAGACAGACAGACACACACACACACACACACACACATGGGATTGGATTGAACCTAGGGCCATTTCGCTGAGCTACTTCTGCAACCCATAAAATTTTTAAATCTTGAGACAGGGTCTCACTAATTTTCCCAGTCTGGGCCTGAACTTGTGATCCTCTTGCCTCAGCTTTCAAAAGTACTAAGTTTACAAATGTGTGTCACTGTACTGGCCTGGGAATGCATATATTAATTTTTTGTTTGTTTTCCGAGATAAGATCTTGCTATGTAGCTCAGGCTGACCTTAAAGTTGGTATGTAGCACAGGCTGGCCTCAAATTTTCACTCCTTCCTCATTCTGTTTAGTGCTGGGATTTCAGATTTAGACTTTATATACTTCCATTAGGCTTTTGTTTGTTTGTTTTGATTTTGATACTAGGAATTGAAGTGAGGATCTTACGCATGCCAGGCAGGTGCTATGCCACTGAACTATGTCCTTGGGCCTCCATAGGCTTTTTTTTTTTTTTCGCAGAACTCTGAATTTCACTTTAATTCACTGAATGAAACAAAGCCATTCAGAGAGTTTATTTTCTTGTATGTAGCTTGTTGCCCTCTTTAGGTATCTATTTAAGAGTAGTATGACTTTTGGGATATCTGCACCCTTATCAACTTTGTGTTTCTTTGTGTCTTCAGGGTTCATTGCTGAGTGGCTTCATGATTTGTAGAGCTTGAGGTTATGCCAGTGTTTTGCTACACTGCTCCTTTTATTTTATTGTTCTTAGTTGCTTGAAGAGAAGAAAAGGAACACATGCCCCTTTCCAAAAAACATTAGCAGAATTTTAATTTTAATTTGTGTATTTGTGATTATGTGTGTGTATGTGCATGCGTGTTGTGTACATGTGCTCTTGAGGCTTGTGAAGGGCTAGGGCCTTCACACTGAGCAACATCCCCATCTACCTTTTTTTATGATTTAATATTTTTATTGTTTAAATTTAATAATGGTTATATTACATATTTTCATCATCAGATCAGTTTAGATTAATACATATAGGTATATAAGATTGATCAAACAATTAAACATTAACACATTCAATCAACATTATTTTCTTTTCCCCTTTCTTTTTTTGAAAGATGACATATTGCATATTGTCCTCACAATAGTTCTACAGATTACAGTGTGTGGGCATGACCCACCTCCCTATTGATGTTGCTAAGACAAAAAAAAAAAAAAAAAAAAAAAGAAAA
>PVJA010055115.1:0-11305 GCA_004027025.1 Myocastor coypus | reverse complement strand
GTGTGTGTGTGTGTGTGTGTGTGTGTGTGTGTGTGTGTGTGTGTGTGTGTGTGTGTGTGTGTGGTACCAGGGATTGAACTCAAGACTTTGTGCTTGCAGGGCAAGCACTTATTCTACTGAGCTACCTCTCTAGCCCTTCCCCGCTTTGGTACCAGGAATTTGGGACCTTGTGCTTAAGCTGCTGAGCTATCACCCTGGTCCTAATACCACATAAAATTTTAGCATAAACATGATAGCAGAAAGCTGCATTCTTTTATTTATTTATATTTATTTATTTTTTTGCAGAACCAGGGATTGAACTCAGGACCTTGTACTTGCCAGGCAGGCACTTGTGTCTGTGAGCTATCTCTCCAGCCCCAGCATTCTTTTTATTTTTAATAAAATATTAAAATTAGCTTTCAGTTTGCAATATGTTTATATGGCATGGTTATATGAAAACAAGATAGACACTAACATTTTATATCCACTGTCATCCCAACCTAACTGACTCTTCTCACCCTCTACAAGTGACCTTTTAATCCATCTTGTTTTAAGTGTTTTTGCAAATACAGTAGATATGTAAGTCTTATACCTTCCACCTCTTACAAAAGGAAGGGTATTTACTATTCTCTACCTACATTAATAGCAATCCTCTGTGAGGAGAATATGCAATATGTCAACTTTCAAAGAAAAGAAGGGGGAAAAGAAAAAAAAAAGTAATGTGGATTTAGAAAGGTTAATGTTTAATTGTTTGATCAATCTTATACCTATATGTATTAATCTAAACTGATCTGATGATGAAAATATGTAATATAACCATTGTTAAATTTAAACAATAAAAAAATTGAAAAAAAAATAGCAATCCTCTGGCCTCAGCATCTTGAATGGCAAGCAAGGTCTTATAAATTAAACAAAGCAAAATAAGGGAAGGCAAAACAAAAACTAAAAGAACAAAAAAAGGACTGGGGTACAATCTCCAGCCCTAAAATTAAGAAAAACCAAACAACAGTAACAATTCAGAATATAAATTCACGTTCTGTGAAATGTTAAGTGAATTTTTTTTTTTTTTTTTTTTTTTTTTTGTCTTTTTGAGACAGGGTCTCACTATGCAGTTGAGGCTGGCCTTGAGCTCACTTTTGTAGCCCAGGCTGGTCTCGAACTCGCACTGATCCTTCTGCCTCCGCCTCCCGAGTGCTGGGATTACAGGCGTGCGCCACCACGCCCGGCAAAGTGAAGTTTTTAAAATTGCCATATTAACAAATTTTTGTTACTAAAAGATCTTAGCCTTAAATCAGTCTCACCTAAATAATTCTCAATTTTTGTTTGAGGCAGAGTCTCACTATGTAGCTCCAGCTAGCCTCAAACTCATTCACAGCATAGAGGCCAGGTTAAGACTGTCATACCATTCTAAAAAGCTCTCTCAACTTAGATGCTTAAATGTGCTACAGTTTCACATCCCTGTCCTATATTATCTGCTTTCTGTACTTTGCTAAATCTTCTGCTAAGTTGTTATCCTCATATCCTCCATGGAGTCTTATTACATTTAGGTCACACATCCCTCTACAATTCACCCCATTTTCATTCAAAGGGAGAGTAGGGTGTATGAAGGGAGTGACCAGAAGAAAAAAGTCACTATAGCTCCTTCCAGCTTCAGAAATGCTAATGGCAAGCAAAAGAAAAGTAAAAGCCAGAAATCTGAACAGGCCTGTGTGTGTGTGTGTGTGTGTGTGTGTGTGTGTGTGTGTGTGTGTGTGTGTGTATTACATGTGCAACCCTAGCAATTGGGAGAGCAAGGGAGAGCATCCTGAATTCAAGGACAGCTGGGACTTCGTAGTGGGAGCCTGTCTCAAATACACACACGCACACTACCACCACCACCACCACCACTGACAACAACAAACCCACAGAGGCTATGGTTCTAATAGCTATGGTTCTAATAGCTATGGTTCTAATAATTTCTACTGAATCACTTACTTGGCCAAAACTTTGGTATGTGTATTGATGACATTCAAGGCTTCCTTGAAACTTCCATTCTGAATAAGGCAGACCACTTTACAGTGCAGGGCAGTCACATCATCCTTGTTGATCTGTAGTACTGGAGAAGGTTTTTGAGAAAATCCCTTAGTAAGTTTTCTCATCCCCCACCTCAGGAAGCTTCATTTCTAATTTTATTAATTATAAATGATTAAAGTAGTAAAACAAACAAAAAACTCCACAAGTATCTTTTCCCCCATCTTCATTTTAACTTAAAGGACAATAAGAAGTTATAGATTAATTTTCAGTGAGGAACAGATTCCAAGGCTGCAGTTACCAAAAATGTACAGTGAAATAAAACAAGAAAAAAGCTATTTCTCTAGCTTTTTCACCTTAGAAAACACAGTATGTCTGACATTTCATTACTTCACAGGAAAAGAAAAAAGTTCATGTAAAATTTGGATCCAAACGACAGGAACATTCAAGCTCTCCATGAATGGCCAAAATAAAAAGATTATTTTACAAGTTTCTAAAAATATGAAATTAAAATATTCTGGAAAAAACTTTTACTATAAAGTACAACACAGACACAATTTATGTTGCTGCATAAGTTTCCGAAATCATTCACAATTCCCCTTTCACCTAAGGTGACCAAAGGAAAGTATGAGGAAGGGAGGGACTCAAGCGATCAAGTTTCAGTGCTAATAGCACTGTTCATTGTCAGAACGACTGGAATCATTGTTGCTCTTATTTGTGGGCAACCCTGAATCCAATTCAGAGCTAGTGAATTACAGGAATTTCTATCAATTAATATGCACTACCGGACAAGTTGACAACCTTTGCTGATTAAAGACTACCTGCAGGGCCCGGCGGAATGGTTCAGTGGTCTAAAGGGCCAGCTTGGGAAAGCTTTGGCAGCTTCAGGGACCGTGGACTTCCCGGTACCACATGCTGCTCCGGCCCTACCCTCGGGCGGGCTGAGCCGGCCATAAAAATGAGTGACTAAATAAAGGCTCTGAAACAAGAAAAATAAAATAAAAAATTCTTAAAAAAAAATAAAAAGACTGCCTGCAAAACACTACACTATTACTGTATAATGCTCCTTGGAGGCCTAGCCAAAGTTTAATGTTAAGACAAATAAATTTAGGAATCAAGCCATTGTAATCAGTATTTTTCTCAATATCTGAAATGATGAAAAGCACACAGTAGGAACTATTACTCCTTTTCACATTAAGCAATTGGTTGTTCAAAATTGTGCAGACTTGCTACTGTCACACTTTCTATGCCATTACTGTTTCGCACGGCTAAGCCGTTTTGGTAATTACAGTCCAAATCTAACACATACGGATTGCATCTTCTGTAGTAAAGAGTACAACATTATAATATATGGCTACACTACAGTTACATGTGGAAAGAACCCCACGCTGAGGGCAGTTAAAACTTAGAGATTATAGTGTAGGGGCAACGACAAAGGCTCGACTTTCCTTCGACATTATTCGAAAGACCAATGCTTTCACTCACACGTTTGGTTAAAAGACCCTGGGAGATTCCATTTGGCGGGGTCACGGGTATGATCAAGGGACGAGCCCTCCCCCACCTTGCAATCTGCACACCTTCCACCTAGTCACACCAGCTAGTGAATTACGTGTCCCAGACAGGTTCCTTCTCCCTGGCTCGGCCCGGCCCCTGCCCGAGAAAACTCCCTCCCCTCAACAGTACTGTCACGGTCACTACGTACATCCAAGAGGATGTACGACAACAATCTGGCACTTCTGCTAGACGACGCAATAGATGAGTCAAATACAACGGGCACAGGCTCAGCATTGCGGTCTCTTTATCACTCCCTCGCGTCCCGCGGGGCCGTAGGGAAAGTACACGTGGTACTAAGCAACCTGGGACCCCAGACGGCTGGTGCGGCGCAGAGGCGGCGCCCCACACCTAGTTGGCCTGGGGCCCGAGCAGGGGGGCGCGAGGGTTGCCCCTTCGTGCTTTCAGCGAGCGGGCCGCACGCGTCGGAAACAGGCTGCATCCTCCCTCCCGCCGGGCCAGCGCGGCGCCCCGCCCAACGCTTACTCTTGTTGACGGTCTTCAGAGCGCGAGTGAAGTCGCCGTTCTGTCCATACCGGTTCACTTCACTCCACAGCGCAGGCACCGAAACCCCGCCGCCGCTGCCGCTCGCCATCTTGGAGAAGGGGGCGGGACCTGGCGACCTCTGTCCCGGAAGAGAATCCCCAGGTGGGCAGGGCGGAGGGGAAGCTGGTGGTTGCTAGGCGTCGCGGAGCCAGCCTCCCTATCTGAGCGTGGCGAACGTGAGACTAGCGTGAAGTCTGGGATATGCCCTACCCCAAGGAGTCTAGTCGGGCGTCGGACTCCGGGGGCCGGGGGTGGTGTTTCACCATTTTCAGTACAAAGCCACGTGTTTTTCCGAGTGACTGCTGTGGTCGAGGTGTGACTGTAGGACTGTGAATAGTCTATGAAGTGGTAAATAAGATACTGGAGGGAGGCCTTTAAGGGGGGGATGGTGCCTCGGCTTTGTGGTTGTGATTACGAATAAATACCTAAACGAGGAAATAGGCTTTGAAAAGGATTTCATAAATGATTAGGGAAACAGTGGCTTGGTTCTGGGCAGAGCGACCGACATTGTGGCACAGAGGTGAACTTGATAGAGAAGGTTCTGGAGAAAAAAATCCTCCAGTGCAAGCACATTGGCTGAAAACCTCCTGGGTGCCTTTTTGGCATTAAGGATGTGTAACATATTTTTACAAAACCCACATGGCCCCAGTACAGGAATTTCCAGGACTAGTTCTAGAATCCTTTAAAAGTTAAAATTACAAAATGCTAATTATAGTTTTGCTTCTTCCCTTGCTTGCGCCCAATGTTGATGCTGCACCTGCTAAAAGTTCAGATAAGTCCAAGGATGGGAACTTCCCATGTCATAATGTCCTATTTCTTGTAAGCAACCCAACTGTGGCCTGATCTAAGTCCCCATCCTCCCCTTTAGATAAGCTTGACCACTAGTTACAAAGATGTAACAAAATTTGCAGAATGCACCCCGACCGAACATCTGCTGTCCATATTAAGAAACGTCCTTGCAACTCAACTCTAAACTTCCTCATAGATATCCCCACCAATGAATTTACAAAAAACCATTTAAATTAACCAATGCCATTTGCTTTTGTAACTGCGCTTGTAAAACTCCTCCTGCCTTAAATACACTGCCCACACCTTGCTCGGGGTTCTCTGTTCCTGCGCAGTGAGCCCCACCCATGCTTGGAAAATAAAATCCCCTTGCTTTTTGCATGAGAGAACGTCTCTTGGAGTCTCCTTCACGCAGTGCGCTTCTCGACCCTAACAGGATGGAAGGGTAATGAGGTGGATCCTCTTATTGCCTGAGGGTAAACAAGTGACTCAACTTTTTGGATTTTGTTTTTTCCAAGGTAAGGTAGGGATAAAATAGGTGGGTGACAGGCCTGTAATCTCAGCACTCTGGGGGTGCGGGTGGGGGCTGAAGCAGGAGGATCACAAAGTACAGCCTGCCTGGCAACGTACATACTGTCTCAAAATGGGGTTGGCGGGTGCAAAAGGCCTTGGGTTCATCTCCTGGTATCACCAATAGCTGCAGTAATAAAAGATAATTTATGCATCTGACAATCACAACACATAGGCATAATGAATTTATGGTTTGTGTAAGACCGAAGTATACAGATATGTTCAGATTCAAGGAAGTGATGGATATGTATTTGGTACACTTGATGTGACAGGACAGTTATCGTTCTACTCTGTAGACTTGTCTCGTGACCATTACAACTGCTGTCACTTCTCCAACAGTTTACTTCTTTTCATCTTTGTGCATAGGAGTAAGATTTGCTTTGTAGAGGAAACTGTCCACTGGCCAGCATTCTGGTTACATTGTTATAAGGTACTCTGCTTCTGCTTTTGTGTGATAATAGATGTTCATGCTGAAGCCTCTTGCATGCTAACCCTGAGCTACAACCCCAAGAAGCAAGAAGGGGACTAACGTCCTAATCTTTAAGGATGACTTTACACTTTTTTATTGTAGATTCAACCCGCCATCTAAATGTTCCACTACCTCCCAGTAATGCCAAAGGCCTGTAGCCAAAACTTAACACTTAAGATCCAAACTGTAACATACTCTTGCAAGCAATGCTCTAACATCAAGCTACACATACTTCTTTCCATGCCTCTGTACCTCTGGGAACTTGGGCTTGTATTTATTCAACAAATATTTTAGCAGGGTGTGGTGATTGGTACATTCCTATAATCCCAACATCCAAACTTAGGGCGATCCTATCTCAAAATAAATGAATGGAAGGCTGGGGATATAGCTCAGCAGCCCAGTGCCTGCCTGATAAAAATAATATCCTGAGTTTAATTCCCATTACCTAAATAAATATGTAAAAGAGAGAGTGAGGGAAACACAGTATGAAGGCTCTCAATTTAATCTTTTTTTTTTTTTTTTTTTTGGTGGGACCAGGATAATCACTAGTACATGAAAAGAAAAACAAACAAACAAACAAAAAACCTGTTAGTGCCCTGTACAAGCCTGTGTGAGGTATTATACTAGTTCCTTGGGATACAATTAACAAAGATAGTCCAGTATTAGTTATGCAATCTAGAGGGAAGAAAGGCAGTAAATATACTCTTTTAAAAGTTTATTTATTTATTGGATACATGGGTTCATTACTCAATTCAGACTCATGGTGATCCTCCTGGCTCAGCCTCCCCATCGTTGGGATTACAGGCATGTGCCACACCTAATTTCAGGCCCAGCGCTGGAAGACTACCTAGTACTCATTGAAGGCAGAAACTGAATTTTGTTTATCACTGCATTCCTGGGTTTTGTATATACACTGTAGGTTTTCCCAAATGGGATTCTTCACAGAAACAGAAAATGATATAAACATTTATTGAGGGCTGGGACCAGCAAGATAGCTCAGCAGTCTAAAGCTCCTTAGGCAACCACAGGGACCATGGTTCAATTCCTGGCACCACATGCTGTGCCAGCCACACCACCAGGGCAGGCTGAACCGGTCATAACATAAAGTTAATTTTAAGAAGATTCATTATTTTTTATTTATTTTTTTCTTTTTTTCTTGTTTCAGAACCCTTGTTTGTCTATTCACTCATTTTTATGGCCAGCTCAGCCTGCCCCGAGGGCAGGGCTGGCGCAGCACGTGGTGCCGGGAATCGAACCACGGTTCCTGAAGCCACCCAAGCTCTCCCAAGCAGGCGCTTTTAGTCCACTGAGCCATCCCACTGGGCCCCAGAAGATTCATTATTGAGAGTTTAGTTCAACACCTCTAGAGGATGAAAGTTCTTGTCTTTTTTGTTGCTGGGACAAAAAAACCTGACACCCAAAATTAAAGGAAAGGTCTACTTATTTACTTGCGGGACTGGGGATTGAACTCAGGCCCTTGCACTTGCCAGGCAGGCACTTATTTTACTGGGCTATCTCCCTAGCCCCTAAGGAAAGGTTTATTTGGCTCAGTTAGTGGAAGTTCCAGTCTATACTAGGCTGGCTCCAAGGCAGAGTTGCATGTAGCTGAGGACAGCAGTTCATGGCAGCAGAAAACAGTAAGAGTAAAGGGAGGAGTAGTGGCAACAGCTGCTACAGAGAGCAGGTCCATCTCCCTTATGTTGCATTCAGGCTTTCAGCCTCAGGATGGGTGTAGCAGTCATACCCATAATCCCAGCACTTGATCATGAATTAGTCACAAACTCTAAAAGACCACCATATAACTGCATGAGGCTTTGGAGGGACAACTAGACACAAACCTTAACAGTCCTATAATCTCTTACCTAGAAGCTGTGGGAATTTGATGGTACAGTTCAAGTCCAAGCTTGAAGGGCAGAAAACCAACGTCTGAGGGCCTAAGATGTATTTTCCAGCAGACAGCAAACTGACCGACCCTTCCTTCTTTTTGTTTTATAGTTAGGCCCCCAATGGATTGGCTTTCCACCCATAATTGTGAAGGCAATCTTTTTCACTGAGCTTGAGAATAAGGCTAGTGTTGTATTTCAGGTTTCTGTATTCAGACATGGGAGGGAAAATTTTATTTTTTAATGACAGGGTTTTCTGTGCAGTCTAGAGCGCCTTGAACTCAACTCCTTTTTCCTCAGCTTTCCAAGTGCTGGGAATAGAGGCATGGGTCATCAGCTAGTTGGATATCCTTTAGCTTAGTCAAGTTGATACTTGTAGTTAGCTATCGCCTATATACTAAAAACTTAATTTTTATATTAATACTTGGACATTGAGGATTTCTGAGGTAAATACAGTGTCTAACATTACCATCTTTAGGATAAGCAGAAGAAATATAGATCCACGTTATGAAAGAGAACTTTCAAAGAGTAATATGCTTAAGGGAGTACTGATTTCATTACAATATTTTCACTGTACCACAATATGAGAATAATAGCTGTACTCTAAGTAGTTGAAGTGTGGTTAGTAATATGAAAATGTCACTAAAAATAAGCATTTGTAGTTGGGCATAGTGAGCATGCCTGTAACCCTAGCTATTCAGGAGACCTGGAGGCCATCCCAAGCCACTTAATAAGACTGTCCCAAAATAAAAAATGCTGTTCTAGCTAGCACACAGAAGGTCAAGCATGCATCTTTTTTTTTTTTTTTTTTTTTTTGTCTTTTTGAGACAGGGTCTCGCTGTACAGTTCAGGCTGGCCTTGAGCTCAGTTTTGTAGCCCAGGCTGGTCTCGAACTCTCACCGATCCTCCTGCCTCAGCCTCCCGAGTGCTGGGATTACAGGCGTACGCCACCACGCCCGGCTAAGCATGCATCTTTAATGGTTTTTTTTTAAGGATTCCTGGGCTGGAAATAGCATGAAGAATTTGTGGTTGTTTTGTGGCAACTATTCATCTTGTATGGTTTCAGAAATTAAAGCAGCTAATGTGAATCCTATATTCAGAGTAATTTTCAAGGTGAATTAATTCCACTCATAGGTAACATTACACACACATTCATGAGCCAAGATACATTTTACATGTTAACTTGTTATAACTGTTGTAATTAAATTTCAGAAGCCATTCTAAAAAACAGCAGTTCCAAGGATGTCTTTATGATAAAAGCTTGAACATTGCATTCGTTGGAGTTTTTCCTTTTTTTTCCCTTCAAAATCATAAAGTATAAACACCCAGAGAGAGCAGACTAGATAAGTTGTGCAGGTTACTTCTTATAAGACAGTAGAAATGCTTTCAAATATTCTAGCAGCAGTGAATTATACCACTAAAGATATTCCTCTGTACTAAGTCACTGAGGGCAAAACTGATGACGCTGATAATGGTCAATTCTACTAGTCTAAATCTAAACATAAAACTTTTTCACATACTGCACAGTTAGGTAGACACATTGCTAAAAGTGGGTAAACAAAGCTATCACTTGAATGGTCACTATTGAGAGACCAGGAACCCAAAGTTTTTTCATTATGGCCTGCTCAGCTTGCCCTGTGGGTGGGGCTGGCATAGCCTGTGGTGCTGAAGATTGCACCCTGGTCCTTGCAGTTGCCTAAGCATGCACTTTAGACCACTGGGCCATCTCACTGGCCCCCCAAAGTTTTTTAAAGTTGTTAAAATTTTTTTAAGTTTTGAGGCAGGGGAGATACCTCAATGGTCTAAACACCTGCCTGGCAAGCACAGGGACCCATGTTTGATCTGTGGTACTATATGCTGTTCTAGCCCTGGAACCTGAGACCCTATAGTTAAATAGATGTTTAAAAAAATTGTTTTAAGTTTCTTAATTGTTCTGCCATAGTCCATGCTACAGCCTTGCAAGCTAACATACAAGAATTCTCTAATCTCTAGCAGATAGCTTGGCATAGCACATCAGAGTGTAATAATGTATGGGAAATCAAGTGTAAAATTTTATTTTCCTCTTCCTGGAACTTACAATTTAAGAGTAATTATAGCAATTGTAGTATGGAAGGTTTTATGGAAATAAAGTTGTAAGGGCCAGATCTTGGGCCATGCTCAAATGAAGCTGAAGAGCTTAATCACTTCTTATAGGGCACCCTCAAGGAAACGAGGTTGAACTGCTTCACTTCTAAATGCCTGCTAAGCATGTAAATAAATAAAACAGGTGTCATAAACATTAGGATGCTCCATCTATGCTCCAAAAGTGAAAAGCACCTTAGCAGTTCTGTAGCAACCAACATATGGCATAACGGAGCCCTCTACACTCCTCAGCCAAGCTGTGCTTCAGTGCCTGCAAGGACTGGAACCAG
Source organism: Myocastor coypus (assembly GCA_004027025.1). NCBI lineage: Eukaryota > Metazoa > Chordata > Mammalia > Rodentia > Myocastoridae > Myocastor > Myocastor coypus. The sequence goes on along the minus strand of PVJA010055115.1, from coordinate 1,100 downwards.
GTGAGCATCTAAATGGCTTGAAGGGCAACCCACCCTTTGTTGTACCATTGTTCAAGGGTATCCAACATAAAAACTAAAACCTAGTCTCTAACCTCACAAAGATTTTTTTTCTTTCCCCAGTATCAGGGATTGCACTCAAGGCCTTGCACTTGCCAGGAAAGCTCTTATTCTACTGAGCTATCTCCCTGGCCCAAAAGGGGTATTTTATAAAATTAAAAATAAAAGCAGGGGGCTGGGGAGATAGCTCTGTGGCAAGTGCAAGGTCATGAGTCTGAACCCCAGTCCCGCAAAATAAAAGAAACAAACAAACCAAACCACTCCCTGAATGGTTAAAGAAAAAAGCCCATTCTTCCTAAAAATTCCACCTTGGCACCTTTGTTGGCTCTGCTGCTCACAACTATAGCTTCACTCCCTGCTTCTGGCTCATCTACTTCCAGCCAATTAAACTGGTTCCAGCTAGCCACTGCCTACATCCAGCCACTGAGCCTCCCCCCCCAGGACATGCCTATGGTGACTGTCCTCTGAGATAACTCAACAATTCCTTTTAAATTCTACATTTTGGGGCCTGGTGGAATGGTTCCGTGGTCTAAAGCGCCTACTTGGGAAAGCTTGGGTGGCTTCAGGGACTGCAGTTTGATCCCTGGCACCACATGCTGTGCCAGCCCTGCCCTCGGGGCAGGCTGGGCAGGCCTTAAAAATGAGTGAATAAACAAAGGTTCTGAAACAGGAAAAAAATAAATAAAATAAAAAATTCTTAAAAAAAAAAATATGGGGCCCGGCAGGATGGCTCAGTGGTCTAAAGCACCTGCTTCAGAAAGCTTGGGTGGCTTCAGGGACCGCAGTTCGATCCCCGGCACCACATGCTGCGCCAGCCCTGCCCTCGGGGTGGGCTGAGCCGGCCATAAAAATGAGTGAATAAACAAAGGTTCTGAAATAAGAATAAATAAATAAATAAATAAATAAATAAATAAATTCTACATTTCAACTAAAAAACTTTAGCCGGGCGTGGTGGCTCACACCTGTAATCCCAGCACTCGGGAGGCTGAGGCAGGAGGATTGGTGTGAGTTCGAGACCAGCCTGGGCTACAAAAGTGAGCTCA
>PVJA010055114.1:0-11288 GCA_004027025.1 Myocastor coypus | reverse complement strand
AAAAAAAAAAAAAAAAAAAAAAAAAAAAAAAAAAAAAAAAAAAAAAAAAAAAAAAAAAAAAAAAAAAAAAAAAAAAAAAAAAAAAAAAAAAAAAAAAAAAAAAAAAAAAAAAAAAAAAAAAAAAAATCTACATCAAGACATAACAGTCGAGATTTCAGAAATTTAAAGCAAAAGCAGATTATTAAAAGCTGTTAGAGAAAAGAAACAAATCACCTATAAAGGAAAGTCCACCAGAATTGCAACAGACTTCTCCACACAAAATCTCAAATCAAAGAGATCTTAGAATGAAGTATTTTAGCCGGGCGTGGTGGCTCACGCCTGTAATCCCAGCACTTGGGAGGCTGAGGCAGGAGGATCGGTGAGAGTTTGAGACCAGCCTGAGCTACAAAAGTGAGCTCAAGGCCAGCCTCAACTGCGTAGTGAGACCCTGCTTCAAAAAGACAAAAAAAAAAAAAAAGAATGAAGTATTTCAAGCTCCAAAAGCAAAAGGTTCCGACCCAGATTTAAATTTTACCCCCACAAAACTACCTTTCAAAATTGATAAAGAAATAAATATTTCCATAGCAAAGAGCTTTTGAAGAAATTCATAACAACCAAATCAACCCACCAAAATGCTCTTAAGGACAGTTTACAAAGAGATAGCAAGGACTGTTCTCCATGAGCTCCAACAGGAAGAATCTACCAGGTAAGGCAAGTAAATAAAAGAGGAGAAAAAAACCAGTATAATAACATTACAAGAGTACATCAACACATGTCTTTTGTAACCATTAACATAAAGAGTTTCAGCTCACCACTCAAGAGAAACAGGCTGGAAGAATGGATCAAAAAGCAAGACCTGATCATTTGGGCAACTAAATTAGATAGAAATATTATGGCCAGTTAGACAGGGGTAGGCCCTCAAAGGAGCCAGTATAGAAGATAAGATACCTTGTAACTGTGGGAAAGACAGATACTCCAGCTAAGGGCCAGACTTCAAGACAAATGATGAAACAAATGTACCCACATACCTCCTTAGAGATATACATCAGGAACTGATGTTCTAAATAGGTCTCTATCACCTTGAGAAAGCCAGAAAGAGTCGTTAACTCAATCCCCTACACAAAAAGTCCCTGTTCTGTACTCATGCCAACTTGCTAGTGACTCGCTTCACCATTTGATCCCAATTTAATCAATTTTATTTGAGCAATTATGTTTGTGATCTTATTGATTGACCATAGTTCTGTTCCACCTCAAGTCCACCTGGTAATTTCCCACATTTCCAAACTTGGACCAATGTCATGTCATGGATTTGCTCTATAAAAATCCCTAGAAAAGATAAGTTCCTTGGTAACCCATTTGAGACAAAAGAGACACATTTAATTCAAAAAGAAATTTATAGACTGAAAGTCAAAGGATAAAAGAAAAAAGTACTCCATGTGACAAGAACGCCCCAAAAAGCACTAGTAACTATTCTACTTGGAGAAAAAGTATATTTCAAGCCAAGTCTGATCAAAGAAGAAGATAAAGAAGGTCATTAAATCCTTGCCAAGAGAACAATCCAAAAGGAAGAGATAACAAACATAAATGTAAATGAACCAAATACCAGCACACCCAACTACATAAAACAAATATTAATGAATATGAAAAATAAAATAATCACTAACTCAATTGTAATGGGAGACCTCAATACCCCCATTGTCACCGATAGATCAACTAGAAAAAAAATCAATAAAGAAATATCAGAGCTGAGTGAAACTTTCAAACAAATGGACTAAGAGAAGTCTACAGAGTATTCCACCCCATGGCATCAGAATATGCATCTTCTCAGCTGCACAAGGCACATTCTCCAAAATATACCACATACTAGGTCACAGAACATGTGCAAGGAAACACAAAGAATTTGAAATACCTCAGTGCATATTAGCAGACAATAGCGCAATGAATTTGGAAATCAAGGACAAAAGCAACATAAGCACATGAAAATTAAATAAAATCCTCCTGAACAATCAGTGAGCCACAGAAGACATTAGACATTTTCTACAATTAAATGATAATTCTAATACAACATACAGGAAATTATTGGATGCAATAAGATCACTCCTATGAGAGAAATTTATAGCAGTGAGTTCTTATATCAGAAAAATAGGGCAAATTCAAGAGAAACAAATACAACCCCATGATGAATCTAAAGCTTCTAGGAAAGCTGGGGAGATAGCCCCATGGCACAAGTGCCTGCCTGGCAAGTGTAAGGTCAAGAGTTCGAACTCCAGTCCCGCAAAAAAAAAAAAAAAAAAAAAAAAAAAAAAAAAAAAAAAAAAAAAAAAAAAAAAAAAAAAAAAAAAAAAAAAAAAAAAAAAAAAAAAAAAAAAAAAAAAAAAAAAAAAAAAAAAAAAAAAAGCAAATCAAGCCTAAACTTTGTGTGAGAGAGAGAATTTTAAAGATCAGGGCAGAAATGAGTATAAGGGAGAGTAAGAAAACAATACAAAGAATCAATGGATCGAAGAACAGGTTCTTTAAAAGATTAAATAACATTAACAACAAAGACAAAAATCATAAGATCATCTCAATAGATGCAGAAAAAGCTTTTGACAAAGTTCAACATCCACTCATGACAAAAAAAAAAAAAAAAAAAAAAACACATTTTCCACTGAAAATTGGAGTAAACAGTTTTTAGCCCAATCTTACAAAAGGCACTTATGACAAACCAACACCTAACATCATTAAATGGTCAAAAACTGAAAGTTTTCACTCTAAAATCAAGAATAAGACAATGACTCCTATTCAGTATGGTTCTGGAAATGTTATCAAGAGCAATTGGATAAGAAAAAAAAAAAAAAAAAGAATAAAGATGAAAAGGAGAAAATTAAATTAACAGTATTTGCAGATGGCATGATACTCTACATAGAAGACCCCAAAAGCCCCAAAAGAAACTTAAAGATTCACTATACAAATTCAACAGTGTAGCAGGATACAAATGCAACATTCAAACATCAATAGCATTCCTGTACACAAACAACAAACTCACAGAGACGGAAATTAGGAAAAGCACACCCTTCACAATAGCATTTCTAAAAAATAAAATACCTAGGAATCAGTCTAACAAAAGATGTAACCAATCTCCACAATGAAAATTATAGTACACTAAAAAAGATCAAAGAGGATACCAGAAAATGCAAAGATATTCCTTGCTCTTGGACAGAAGGAGCCAACATAGTGAAAATGGCCAACCCCAATCAAAATACCATCAGCATACCTCACATATCTAGAGCAAACATTCCTGAAATTCAAGTAGAGCCAGCAGAGATCTAGAGTAGCAAACACAATTCTGGGCAACAAAGACAAGTCAGAGGGCATTACAGTCACAGACATGAAATTATACTACAAAGCTATTGTGACAAAAATCAGTACAGTATTGACAAAAAAAAAAAAAAGACCTGGGGATCAGTGTAGCAGAACAAAAGATGTAGATGCAACCCTAAACACACTCCATCACCTTATCTTTGACAAAGGAGCCAAATATGTCCACTGGAAGATAGTCTGTTTTACAAATGGTGCTAGAAAAACTGGCTTTATGCATGCTGAAGACTAAAATTAAAACCATGTCTATCATGATGCACTAAATGGATCAAAAATCTAAATATAAAAATAGAAACACTAATTACTGGAAGAAAAAATACATAGAAATCTCAAACATACACATGTAGGTAGACTACATGAACAAAACCCAGACTGACATTTTACAAAGAATTAATGAATGGGATTTACCTTATAAAAAGCTTTTGTACAACAAATCACCAATATAATAAAAAGACAACTCACATACTGGGAAAAAATTATAGCCTATATTCCCTTAGACAAAGGACTTATACCTAGAGCATGCAATGAACTGAACAAATCAGACTCCTAAACTCAGAGACCAAACACAAAATTGGGCAATTGAGATGAATATGCATTGGTTAGATGAAGAAATACAAATGACACGTAAATACATGAAAAAATGTTCAACACTATTGGTCATTTGAGGGATGTAAATTAAAACAACACTGAGATTCCATCTCGCTCCACAAAGAATGGCTATCATCAAGAAATCAACCAATAACAAACACTGCCAGGGCTGCAGTTTGGGGAGGAGGAGAAGGTACCCTTCTCTACTGTTGGTTGTAGTACAAACTGGGGCCACCACTATGGAAATTCCTCAAAATATGAGGATTAGAAGTGCTGTTCGACCCAGCTATTCCCCTTCTGGTTATTTCCCCAGAAGAATTAAAAACATCACACCACAACAATATACATGCACCCATGTTTTTAGCAGCACAATTTGCTCTAGCTAAATCTTGGAAATAATCCAAATGCCCAACAACCATGGAATGGATAAAGAAGATGTGGTCACTTTATACAATAGGTTACTACTCACCCATAAAGAAGGATAAACTGGAGACTTTTACAGGTAAATGGGTGTCACTCGAGACCATACGCATAAGTAAAACTGATCAAACTCACATGTGTAAACATAATTTCACGTATTAGCATGGTCTTTTTTATCCATTCTGTATTGTCTCCCCAGTGTGAAAAGCTGAAAGAGTAAACAAGATCCAAAATGTACAATAAATATTATGAAATGTGAAGAAACTATTCAAAAGGAAAGATGAACTGGAATGATGGATAGAAGGAAAAGAAAAGGGAAAAAATAAGATAATTAAGATAGTTACTATTAATTTCTTTTAGTTGATTGAAAAGAAGTTTGTGCAAATATTGTTCAGACACTTTATCATGACTACATCTTGTACTCTAACTACTTTGAAGATAACAATATGGAATGTATCAACCACTGTTATTCTCCTACTATTTTGCTATGAAATTTTATTATTTTCTCAGTAGAGAAGGATTCTTCTCTTCCCACCACCACAGCCCTTCCAGTGTTTGTTATTGATTGATTTCTTGATGATAGCCATTCTTCGTGGAGTGAGGTGGAATCTCAGTGTTGTTTTAATTTGATCTCTCAAGTGACCAATGGTGGTGAACATTTTTTCATGTATTTAGGTGTCATTTGTATTTCTCCATCTAAGAAATGTATATTTATCTCAGTTGCCCATTTTTAGGCAACTCTTTGAATTTAAGGGTCTGATTTTCCTTTTTTCCTTTCTATGTTTTAGATATGTCAGAGGATCTTTATATTAACCAGATAAAAATCATCTATGACAGGGCCAGCGAGATGGCTCAGTGGTCTAAAGCGCCTGTGGAGGAAACTTAAGGCCAGCGCTGCGACTGCTCCTCGATCCCTGGTACCACATGCTGCACACCCCCACCCCAGGGCGGGCTGAGCCAGCCACAACATAAACAAATAAATGAGATTTAAGAGAAATAAATAAAAGAAATCTTAAAAAAAATCATCCATGACAAACCAATAACCAACAAAACTGAATGAACAAAAACTAAAAGCATTCACTCTAAAATAAGGTACAAGACAAGGATATAAACCATCACTACTCTTATACCATGTAGTTCTGGAAACATTACACAGACCAATTCAACAAGAGAAAGAAATACAAGGAATAAAAATAGGAAAGGAAGGAGTTAAATTGTTACTTATACATGACATGATACTCTACGTAGAAGACACCCAAAACTCTACCACGAGACTTCTAGATTTAATAACCAAGTTCAGTAGTGTAACTGTATACAAAGTCAAAAAATCAATAGCATTCTATTGATTACACAAATAACAATCTCACTGGGAACAAAATCAAGAAAATAACATTTTTTTACAATAGCATCTAAAAAAATGAAATACCTAAGAATGAATCTGATGAAGGAAGTAAAAGACCATTACATTGAAAGCTACAGTACTCAGAAAAGGGAGATACAAGAGGATATCAGAAAACAGAAAGATATCTGTTGTTTCTGGGAAGGAAGAACTAAGATAGTGAAGTTGGTCATATTCCCAAAATTGTTATTTAAAGCAAGCTCAAGCAAAATACCAAGAGCACATTTCACGGAATTAGAGAAAACAATCCTAAAATTCATTTGGAACCAAAAGAAATCTAGAAGAGCAAAAGCAACTCTGAACAACAAAGGCAAGGCAGGGAGCATCACATAACATGACTTGAAATTATACTGCAAATCTACCATGATAAAAGCAGCATGGTACCGGCTGAGAAAGAAAGGAAAAAACAAGATCTATGGATCAATGGAACAGATTAGATGACACAGAAACAATTTAAAATATTCTGAGCCACCTTACCTTTGACAAAAGGGCCAAACTTCTTAACTGGAGGAAAGATAGCCTCTTTTCAAATGGTGCTTGAAAAACTGGTTTTCCACATGCCAAAAACTAAAATTTGATCCATACTTCTCATAATGCACTAAACTAAAATTGAAATGGGATCAATGATCTAAATATTAACAGAGAAACATTAAGTCTACTGAAAAAGACATAGGTAAAATTGTTGAACACAGTGGTATAGCCAAAGACTTCATGAATAAAACCCTGAGCACAGAGGAACTATCACAAAGAATCAACAAGTAGGATTTCACCTTATTAAAAACCTTTTGTGGAGGGCTTCTGGTTAGCTCAGTTGTTTAAATGCCTGCACAGGCAAACCCAGTCAGGTGCAGGGGACCACAGTTCTATCCCCTGCTCCAAGTGCCTTACCAGACCCACCTTTGAGTTAGGCAACCTGAGCCAGAACAAAAATAAAATCTTTTGCATGCAAAAGAAACCACCAACAGAGTAAAGACACGACTCACAATGCAGGAAAAAATTTTGTCATCTGTTCCTCAGACGAAGGACTAATATCTAGAGCATATTAAAAAAAACTCACAAAAGATCTCACTCCCCCAATTTAAAGACTTAGTCCAAAAGTTGGAGTCTGAACTGAGCAGAAGATAAAGAAGTACAAATGGAAAGCAGATATATGAAAAACATTCAACATCACTGATCATTTGAGAGATGCAAATTAAAGTAACTTTGATATTTGGTCTCATTCTAGAAAGAACAGCCATCACCAAGGAATCAATCAGTAATAAATAGCGGCAGGACTGTGGTTAAAAAAAGAATTCTTTTCCATTTTTGGTGGGGTTATATACTGGTACAACCACTGTAGAAATCAGTGTAGGAATTCCTTAAATAACTGAAGCTAGAGATTCCATGAGACCTAGCTATTCTCCTTCTTCGTATCTTCGTGAAAGAATTAAAAGTGTCCTAGCACAATATATGCACACCATGGTTATAGTGGCACAGTTTGTAATATCTAAATCTTGGAAACAACCCAAATGCCCATCACCTGATGAATAGATAAAGAAGATATAGATATGCAATGGAGCACTGCTCAGCTGTAAAGAAGGATTATCTTAATTCATTTCTAGGTAAATGGCTGCACTCTTAGACCATACTCTTAAGTGAAATAAATCAGACACACATTTAAATACCACATTGTTTCTCTGGTGTGAGAAACTGAAAATGTAAATAAGAACCAAAATATATAATAGATATTGGAATATTAGAGGAACTGTCCAAATGAGAAGGAGAACAGGGAAGGAGGAGGGGAAAGGAGAAAAGTAACAAGAATAAAACAAAACAGAAAAAAAATGGAAACAAAACTTCTGTAAATAAGGAGGGAAAAAGAGGTTGAAGAAAGGGGAATGGGTGCAAAAGAAGAATCATGTCCAGATGCAAATTCCCTATGAGCGTTATCATTATGCATATCTAAAAAAGACCAATAAATTTTTTAAATGCAAAATATAATAATAAGTGCAAAGCAGCAGGATGACAGCAGCCCTCTGGGCCACCTGGCTCTCAGAATTTGGCTTTTCTACCGTCATCACCATTGGCTCTTACAAAACCAAAGGAGGAAGAGAAAGAGTCGGGGGAGAGAGAGAGAAAGAGAAAAAGAGACAGAAGAGCTCTGGGAAGTGCTCACTAATGTCCCCAATGTGCACTGCAGAAGTCAGTCGCAAAAGGCTGATCGATCAGCCACGCTGTGCTTAATGCTTCTGAAGGCACTTAGAGGAACAAAAGCAGCAAAGCACTCAGTGCAGCGTCGTGTCCTGAGTCACATCCTAGGCATTCATTAAACATTTGCTGCATTACACTGCATTAATCGTGACAATATTAATTAATATTTATGGAGTGCTTGCTGTACGCTGGGGACACTGCTAAGCTCCTTGCATGCATTTATCTCTTTACAATTTTAGAGTTAGGGTTTTCAAATTTTTTTAATCTTTTATCTATTCATTTGGTACAGGGTCTCACTATGCAACTCAGTCTCATAGCAAACCTCCTGTCTCAGCCTCTAAGTACAATTTTATGCTTCGGTAACCCACCATTTTTTAGATGAAATTGAAATGCAGAGAATAAAGCTCAGGTCACAACTGAGCAACTAGGGATAAATTATCCACTCAAGCACAAGATTGTCTGGAAGACACGGGTCATCTACCATTTTATTTGATGTCTAAATGGACACGTATAAGCAGTGGGATTTGAGATCAATCAGCAAGTTATTCAACCTTTCTGAACCTCATTTGAAAAATGGGAAGAATACAGACTACTTTGCATAGGGGAGAAGTGAGAATTAGCCAGATCATGCATAGGGGAGCCCCCAAACATTAACTCTCCAATTTGTATAACAAAATTCCTTCCTTCTGAGGTTCACTGTGGAGAGAAATGCTAAGACATGTCCAAAACCAAAAACTGACCAGGGCCTCCATATCCCCACCAGCAAAACAGGACAATGTCATTCTCTGTCAAGGCAGTGCAAGGATGGACTGAGCTGGTACAAAGAGCACCAGAAGAGAAGTTAGCAATGTGTAAACATTAGCTGAAGGGCCAACCAAATAGCTCAGTGAATTAAAGCACCTGAAAGCAGTCATCGGGACTGGGGTTTCATTCCCCAGGGCATACTGATGTATGCCTGTAATCCCAGCTCTTCGGAGGCTGTAACAAGGCAAATCATACAAGTCCTTCCTATCGCAACATGCCCAGTTGATATCCTGAGAAGCAGGAAACAAGAAACAGAGCCCAGGGAGGGCTGCTATCTGTTGTAGGTCCCGGAAAGCTAGGATTTACACCTGCAGATAGCAGCTTCCTTTGCTGGTGCCTTGTTTATTGATCTCTTGCTTGGGATGTTAAGGGTTGTCATCTCCCCTGCTCGTTGGTTATCTGTTAGCATCTGTATGAACCTCCTGTTAGGCAAATGGTAGAAGATATAATGATTTGTAATCTGTAAAATAGTCTCACACATCCCATAGCCTTCTTGTAGTCCTCAATAAAAGTGAGCTATTTTTGCAGCTCGAGGCTCACTTTGAGAGAGATAAGTCTCAGTGAGTCCTCTGAAGTATATTCATCATGTCTTTTCGTCCTTTCTTTTGGCACGGACACACAACATACAACACCTACCTAGTAGTGAGACCCTGAACACCCTGTAGACCCTTCTCAAAAAAAAAATTAGCTGCCACCTTTTTGCTATCTTTACTACATGATCATTGACAGTATAATTGGCAACAAGGGCTGCAGATATTCCGAAGGGGTTGAGTGTTTGCTTGGCTTGTCCAAGGCCAAGCCCAGTTCCCAGTACTGAATAATAACAATAACAATAATAATAATAATAATAATAATAATAATAATAATAATAATAGTTCTAGAAATGTACTACAACTGGGCTGCAGAAAATTGGGCTGGATTATTATAAAAACCTTTATGAAGTGGACTCCAGATTGGCCCATGAGGATAGCAAGATTCAGAGAGAGACAACACCTCAAACTAACAGGAGCCAGCAGCACGGTATTCCAGACTCCAGTACAAATTCTTCCAGGCAATTACAAGTTCAAAGGGAAAATTCATCCAGGTCTGGAAAAGCTTGTATTGTTGGCCCTTCAAACCATGGTCAAGGGAATGAGAACAACAGTTCTTCCTGGTGGCCTGGGATTGAGGTCACCAACCCCAAAAAGGGTGACTTAATGCCTTCAGTAGTAGCCATACTGTAGATTCAGAAAACTGTTGGGGTTTGGTTACGCGGCCCCCCCAGGGTGGTGCTTGGGAGGTGGTGGAACATTTAGGAGCTGGCATCTAGTGGGAGGAGTGAGATATTTGGAGGTGTGCCCTTAAGGAGGACTGTGGGAGCCTGACCACTGCCCCTTCCCCTTTGGCTTTCTGGTTAGGAGGCGAGTGGTTTGCTCTGTGGCATGCTCTTCACCATCTGTCATCAAAATCCAAAATAATGATCTCCCTCATTGTGGACTGGAGCCTCTAAAACCATGAACCACAGTAGCGTTTTTCTCTTTATAAGTTCATCATCTCAGCTGTTTGATCACAGTGATGGAAAGCTAATGCAAGAATTAAGAGAGCTGCAAGTCAGAAACGTGGTGAAGTCACACTTCTCTGCACCGCCATTAGGACATGGCGCTGCCTGGGTCCCCGGGCAGGCAAGTGCCAGTGTTTTGCCTGTCCACCTGCCCTTAGCCCTGGCCAAGCTGCCAGCTGGTGCTGGTTGGGTGTGGGAGTTGGCTGCTGTTCACAGTGCTGCCTTTTTATTTTTGAACCTGAAAGCTTTACCGGATATTAGCTTTCCACATCAGACTGCTGTTTGTGCTCCTGGGTGAAAGAAAGCGAGAGAATTTTAATACGTTCAAAAAGTGAGACCTGAATCATTTATGAATGGGCATTACAGGAAACTTGGAGCTGGTATTAGGATAAGAACTGCTTCCAGAAGGAAAATGTTTATTGTGAAAGGTCCAGCTCTGTTCATGTCCCCTTACTCCCCAAGCCCTTGTTAGCAGGATCCCATGAATCAGCTCCTTCATTATTAAATACCACCATGGCAGCAGAGGGTGCTGGGAGAGGAGGCCAAGCACTGCCTTAGGACAAAATGGGCTCTAACACTCGTCTTTCTGTGCTAGGAGAGAAGCTCTAGCCTGGTTTTCATGTGCTATAGCTTTAATTTGTTCTTAGTGGAATTTTTAGAATCTCCTCATGCATCTCCAGGAGCAGACTGGCCAGGCCAGAGAGCCCACTGGCAGATGGGCTGCTTCTGCTCACCAAACCTACATGGTTCCAGGCATAGTGGCACACACCTGTGATCCCAGTACTTGGGAGGCTGATACAGGAGAGTATCTCAAGTTCAGGACCTGCCTGTGCTATGTAGCAAGTCCAAGGCTAGCCTGGAGTATGTAGCAAGAGGTTTATATCAAGAGGAAGGAGAAGGAGAAAGAGAAGGAGAAGGAGAAGGAGGAGGAGGAGGAGGAGGAGGAGGAGGAGGAGAAGGAGAAGGAGAAGGAGAAGAAGAAGGAGAAGAAGAAGAAGAAGAAGAAGAAGA
>PVJA010055113.1:0-11292 GCA_004027025.1 Myocastor coypus | reverse complement strand
GCCACCATGCCTGGCTCTTTCCTCTCAATTTTTCTGTGAACCTAAAACTTTTCTTTAAAAAAAAAATAGTCTTATTCTAAAAAAATTTAGTTAAGTCTCCAACTGTGTTCTGGGTTCTTTCTACTGCCTGAAGAGAACTGGGCTTAGCACACAGCGCTTGCGTTTGTTATGGTCATCGGCATCTACTGCAGAGAAGCTGAGGGAGACTACTGCAGAGAAGAGGGAACAGAGTTGCAGAGCAGACAGTGACTGATTTTCTCAACAAATTTCAGCCATCTCTATGACAGCTGGGATCTGAACTCAAGCTGCCCACCTCCGGAGCCCAGGCTGGTATTACCTCCTGCCTCCCAGAGTGATTGATGCTAGAACTGCTGGCACAGTCCCATCACTCTTGTGCTCACTCAGAAGAAACGGTACATTTCACCCAGTATTTATTTCCCAGTCTGTTGGACAATTCAGGTCACAGCACTCTGAAAATGGGAACTCCTATTCAATGTTATTTGGAAGTCAGCCTTATAAAATTATGTTGTGGGCAATTCCTGCTAATAGTCTACTAAGAGAAAGCTGATCACTTTACCTTCTTTTGTGAAGTCAAAGCTTCAAGACAGTACTCAAAATTCAATGAATAGGTTTTACTGTACTAGGCATATGAACAAAACTTTAAAGTGAGTAAGAACAGCAGTGAAGGGCAGGTCAAGGACAGATACTTCACAATGGAATGAACACCTCAGCTCTGTTATTTCTGAGCCACTTGACATCTCACATTATATTTATCAGGACTATATGACAATATTACTTTGATTTTTTGCTGATCCCGTTTAATTTCTGCATCCAGTCGTTTTCTTTTGTCATTTTCTTCTCGAAATCTCTTTTGCAGCTGTACCTTCTGATACTTCAGGCGATCTATATTTTGCTCTAGTTCATTAGCACGTTTCTCCTTTTGGATTGACAATGATGCCAATTTCTTACTATCCTGTTTCTTCTTCTGTAAGACCTGAGATCATACAGAATATTTCAAATTGAAAATGTACAACTCTTACGTCCCCCAACTAAACTTAATATTTTCAGTCAATGAAAAGGGCAGCCATTTTCTCTTTTCATTTGTTTTTGATAGGTTCATAAGGGAATATTGTTTTCACAATATAAAAGCAATAGATTAAGATAGAAAAAAGAACCAGAGGAGCCATTCGATATAATTTACTATGACTGAATTCAGATTAACATATATATCTAGAAGTGGCTTCGTTACACAAAAATCTCTTGAGATGGAATATTTCTCACAGAATAGTTGTTTTTTCCCCAGTGTATGGATTAAACCCAGGACCTCATGGGTGCTAGGCAAGCACTGTATCACCAAGCCACATCCATAGCTCTAGAGCAGAATTTTTAACTGTAGCTATTTCTTGCTTATAGCTAAATTCACGCATCAGGAAGTATTCTACATAGCAAGTTCAAAGCCAGCTTAGACTGCATAGTGAGATGCATCCCAAACAAATAAAATCAGCTATGGCTTCTGAAAACTTCCAAACTAGTTTCTATTTGTTCAGTGTCAACAAAGTACCACATATATGCCTGGTGTTTTCTAGATATTATTTAATCTTCTGTTCCTTAGAAAAAGGTACTATATCTGTGGTTACCATTACCCTTATTTCCCTCCATGTAGTTTTCTATTTGTTTTGGTACCAGGGATCAAACTCAGGATCTTGAGCTTGCAAGGCAGGGGCTTGTGCCACTGAGTTTTTCTTTTTTTTTTTTATTGTATTTGGTACAGGGTCTCACTATGCAGCTTGGACTCACAGTGATCCTCCTGTTTTCAGCCTCCCCAGCATTGGGATTACAGGCTTTGTCTCGGTGGCCGGCTCAGCACAGCCAGGGGCAGGATGGGCACAGCATGTGGTGCCAGGGATCAAATCCCAGTCCCTGTGTTTGTGTAAGTAGGTGCTTAGCCCACTAAGGTATCTCACCTGCACTCCATGTAGTTTTTGATGTCAAAATTAAAATAATACACTCCATGTATGTATTGGTGCTGGCGATTGAATTCAGGGCCTCACATAAACTAGGCAAGCACTATACCAGTGAGCTACACACCAACCCCAAATAATATACTTCTTGAATAAAGAAATATACTACCTAGATTATAATATATATAAATCAAACATACTCACTAGAAAGGTAATTTGTCATGCAGTGAAAACTCAATCCTATTCCTGTCTACTTTTGGTCCAAAAGCCCTCAAGAATTTCTAAATAAGAGTTTCTTCCCTGTAGAATCTTCTCTAACCCTGTAGACCTTTCCCTGGCCCTGTAGACCCTTCCTTATAATACAAAAAAAAAAAAAAAAGAATTTCTTACTTAAAAAAGGAAGACTTAAATAGTTTTCTCAAGTACATTTCTAAGTTACCTGGACTTTCAGTTTTGCAGCATCCATCTTTTTCCGGAATTCTTTCTGTAGTTTTATCTTCAGAGCAGTATCAGAAGGGTCTTTGCTCTCCAGCTCTTCCAGTTTCTTCTCTGTCTCAGTTAGCTCGACCTTCGCCTGTGCTGCTTCATGCTCCAGTTTTATTATTTTCAGAGAATACTGCTTGCTTACAGATTTGACATCATTACCTTTACCATAATGACAGCAACAACAATGATAAGTTACATAAAAACATACAAATTCACTGCTCTAAAAAGTCCAGCTGCGCAGCTGCTATTTAGGATATGGCATTAAAGCTAGCAGACCCCATTCTCTCCCAAACACAGTGCTGCCACCAGGCCCCTGCCTCAATGGCCCTTCTCATCTGGCGCTGCTCTGTCCTCTCACCTAGTTCATCTTTTCGTGTTTTCCTATGACATTTTGATCCCTTGAATTTACAACTGCATTTTCCTGGCATCAAACTTCAGTTAAGCAGGATGTTGGGAGTGACTTTATCCTCTTGGTTAGTGTCCTACTACCCATAATCTACCTTTTTATTTTCTTTTTCTGTATTTAGGACAGGGTCTACAGGTCTTGCTACATAGATTGGATTTATAGTGAGTCTCCTGTTTGCAGCCTCCAAAGTGCTGGGCCTACAGGCACACACCACCACGCCCAGTCTCAGCATACCCCATGGGAAGGGCCGGCATGACATGAGGGATCAAACCCCAGCCACTGCACTCTGCCTAAGCAGGCACTTTAGTCCGATGAGCTATCAGGCTGGCCCTTAATCTACCTTCTTGAATTCAAAATTTTAAAAATTTATTATGAAAAATTTTAAACATATCAAAAATAAATAA
Organism: Myocastor coypus; assembly: GCA_004027025.1. Classification (NCBI taxonomy): domain Eukaryota; kingdom Metazoa; phylum Chordata; class Mammalia; order Rodentia; family Myocastoridae; genus Myocastor; species Myocastor coypus. Next base: position 8,035 of record PVJA010055113.1, on the reverse strand, counting down.
CAAAGTGAACCCCCACTGCTGCTCAGATTAAAGAGTTATGAACATTTTATTGTTTCAATAAGCCCTTTTTTGTTTACTTAAAAAGTGATCCCAAGGGCTGGGGAGATAGCTCCATGGCACAAGTGCCTGCCTGGCAAGTTCGATGTCATGAGTTTGAACCCGGTCTCGCAAAAAAAAGAAAGAAAAGTGATCCCAGATATTTTATCATCTCACTTTTGTAAACTTCAGTAAGCATCCAATCAAAACATGGACATAACCAAAAAGTCATTATCACAACTAATAGTATTAATGCCCACTGGTCTGTATTCAAACCAACTTCTCAACATGTCTTTTATAAATGGTTTATTTTAATTGGGATCTGAACAAGGTCCATGATACATGAAGTCATCATGCTCTTCAGAAATATTTTAGTGTGGTGAGGGCTCTCTTTTTCATTGCAATGGACTTGCTCAAGATAAACTGTTCTAAAATGTTTTTAGAGGAATGTTTAGAACACACAAAAAATGGAACATACAAATTAGTTTCTTTTCAGTCTAAACCAAGTTACTGACTAAAGCTTTGGTTTTGATCGATTCTGAGCAGGAAACTTCTAAAAACTAAACTGGAAAACTCATAGCAGTATGAAATGGAAGTCTACTTAAGGAGATGAGTATCACCAGGAACAGTATACTGCTACTTGAAAACCCTGTGTTTTTAAATGAGAAGTTACTGAACTAGGGCAGGGTGTGGTAGCACACAACCGTAATCCCAGCACTCGAGAGGCTGAGGCAGGAGGATTGGTGCAAATTGGAGACCAGACTAGGCTACAAAAGTGAGCTCAAGACCAGCCTGAATTGCATAGCAAGACCGGGTCTGAAAAAGACAAAAGAGGAGGAGGAGGAGGAGGAGGAGGAGGAGGAGGAGGAGGAAGAAGAAGAAGAGAAGAAGTAGTTGCTGAACTAAATGCACACTGAACTATCTTTATCTAAAACTATTAACTATAAAATACATATAACTGAGACTGGAGGTATAGCTCAGCAGTAAAGAGTACACATGTGAGCTCCTGAGTTCAGTTGAGAATATATGCGACTACTATGTGTTTTAACAAATTCTGAATTGCTCAGTTGTTCCACAGACGAACAGTTTATGAGCCTCCGTGCTAACTACACCATGATAAAAGGCTAAGCTGCCACTGACTATGAGACATATCCTGATTTTGGAAGTATTAGAATTGATGCAGTATAGTATACATGCTCTCTTATTGCTAACTAAAGTGGTGGCATTTTGGGAGAAATCTTCAGTAAGAAGACTTTAAGCAGCATGTAAGGCTCTCTTGCTAGCTACCCTCTCTGAGGATCTCCAGCAAAACTCCAAACCATCCTTGGTTCAAAGGAGAAAGAAAATTGGTTTTGTGGAAGTTCAGGTGACCTCTATTTTAAAGCAACCAGGAAGGGTACTCCAGGTTACAAAGGCATGCTTGTTCAGTGAGATCCATGGGCAAATATTTTCCTACAGCTGTGGGACAGAAGTCCTACATATTCCTAAAGTGGGGTCATGTGGCCTCTGATCCTGTCCATAGGAAGGAGAATGAACAGACTCCCACATCTGGGATGAGTAGTCAGGGTGATGCACGGCACACACAACACTAGGAAAGGAGGAGGAAGAGCTTCAGGGAGGCCGACCTGAAGCTAGAAACCAAACTGTGGAAAGAAGCAGCAGTGAGAAAGAAGCTCTCTTGCCGAAAGGGAGGCATTTGCGTGTGATTACAGCCTTGGGCTGGAAGAGAAGGAAAACAGTATATCCTTCAGCTACCCCAAACGAGACCAGGGGGTTGTTCTATATTGGAGCTGAAGAAAAAGAAACACCAGTGTCTCTTATTTCTTTATTTCTCCCATTCTTTACTGAATTTTGATGTTGTAAAGTTTGATCCTTTACTGTATGTTGGGAGGCAAGACCAAAAAAACCCTGAGCTGGCTGCATAAGGCAAGCTGATCTAACTAACGACAGGGAGAGAATATCTCCAAATGAAAGGATGTGAGATGATGGAGAAAAGCTAAGAGCCTGGTTCATCGAGGAGAAGAAAGCTACCTACATCTGAAATATGAATTTTAGCTAGAGGTGGTGGCACATGTTAAAACTGAGGCAGAAGATCATGAATGTAAGGTCAATTTAGATCCATACTGAGACTCTTGTCTCAAAAACAATCAAAATAAAAGGTTTAAAATGAACATTAAAATGAACTAAAAAAAGATAAACTAAGTCAATAAAAATACTAATTTAAAACAAGTCAGAAAAATACCTTGGATATATTCCTAGAGGCCTAGTAGAATTTTTTTAATACAAGGAGGAATTAAGTGCCATAGAGTTTTAGTATGGCATAGGATTTACATGGGCTAGAAGAATTCATGGGTTAAATCCCTGCATAACAAAGTTCTTTTGATAACTAATCTTTTTTTTTTTTTTTTTTATGGCCGGCTCAGCCTGCCCTGGGAGTGAGACTGGCACATCATGTGGTGCTGGGGATCAAACTGTGGTCCCTGTGGTTGCCTAAGCTTTCCTAAGCAGGCACTTTAGACCACTGAACCACCTCGCCAACATGCTAATCTCTTTGTATTTGCTCTAAAACACAGTCTTTTATAGCTAATTCAAGCTATAGTAGTCAGTGCTGAGATTCAAAACCTAAAGTAAATGTCACCTCAGAAGCAATTTTAGAAGTTTTTCTTTCTCAAATAAGTTCATTCACAGGATCTCATTACCTGTTTTCACCAGTTCTTTAATCAGATCTTCCTTTATCTTGATGTTAATTGAAAGCTCATTCATTTTTCGTTTCACTTTATTAATTAGGAGCTCTGAAATCTTTAACATTTGCATATTTGACTCTTGACTTTCCTGGAGACATTCAATCTTTAAATCTTTAAAATAAAAGAATCAAAGCTGAGAAGAGTATCTGTTCATAAAATATTCAAAAGTTTAAGAAAGCAAAATAAATGTAATTTAGAGGTAGAGGAAGGTACAAACAGGAAGGAAAGGAAAGCAGGAAAAATACATAGCATTTGGGATTCTGGGGTTCTAGCTTAAGTAAGTTTCATTTTCTTAAAATTGTTTTAGATTTGAAAAAGAGCTAGAACTGGTGACACTTCCCATAATCTAAACACTGGGAGACTGAGGCAAGAGAGTCACAATTTCTGGGCAATGTAGTGAGAACCTACCTCAGACTGAAAAAAATAGGAAGTACTGGGGAGGAAGCTAAGTGTGAAAGCCATGATTCAATCCCCAGTAGTGAAAAAAAACCACACACACAGACACACACACACACACACACACACACACACACACACACACGTGTGTGTGTGTGTGTGTGTGCAATTCTGTCATATCACACAGGTTTGTACAGTTTGTCGCTGTCTTTTTTTAACTTTATTTATTTATTCATTTATTTATGCTATGGCTGGCTCAGCCTGCCCTGGAGGTGGGGCTGGCACAGCATTCGGTGGTGGAGATCAAACTTTGGTCCCTGCCTAAGCTTACCTAAGCAGGCTCTTCAGACTGTTGAACTATCTTGCCAACCCCTGTCACTGTCTTTGACTGGCATTATTTGAGATATATATGAAATCTCTTGGTGGGTACAAGTGTGAATTTCTTCCTATTAACTTCTATTTTATTGTGATCAGAGAATGCCATCTATGTCTTGCTGACCTGTGTTCCAGCATCGTTAGTTACATCCTGCACTTGACTATAAATCAGCTGTGTTGCTGAGAACACGTTCTCTCAGGCTAATTTTTTTTTTTTTTTTATAGCAAAACATTTTCAATGAAGGAATGGATGCAACCACTTATATTCTGGCATAAGTTTTTTTCCCCAATTGCAGACCATTTACAAAGGGCTGAACAATGGATACTCAAACAGCATTTATCTTTATTCTTTCTATTATTAAAATTACTTTACTTTTCCTGATACTTAGCACATAGTTCAATGTTACAGTGCCTGTTTAGCATACATGAGGTCACAGGTTCAGTCCCCAGCACTCCCCTACCACACAACACTTACAGATTTGGTTAAGCATTATATGAGTAGCTATTTATTTATTTGTTTTTAATGTATTTGATTCAGGGTCTCACTATGAAGCTTAAACTAGTAGTGATCCTCCTGTTTACAGCCTCCTCAACACTGGGATTATAGACATGGGCCACCATGCCTGGTCCGATGGCCAGCTCAGTGCATCCTGGGGGTGGGGCTGGTGCGGCCTGTGGCGCCAGGAATCAAATCACAGTCCCTGGGCTAGCCTAAGTAGGCGCTTAGTCCACTGAGCTATCTTGCTGGCCCATGAAAAGTTTCTTAAAGGATGGTCTCGCATCTTCATAGTCCCCCATCCATACTTTTCATGTATTGACCATTCATAAACCAAGACAGATAAGCTAATATACAATATTGCATCATATTTTCAGCAATATAAATGCTTTTAATGCTATTATTTTATGCATGAGCATTCTCAACAATTTCATTCTAAAACATGACAAGCACATAGCAGGAAAATCAGACTGCACAGAGGTGAGCAATCTCCCAGGAGATTACAGCCAATGGACCGCAAAGTAATCATGGATACAAACCCTATCAAATCAGGTCAAAATATAAAAAATACTTATTCTAGCCAGAACTGATTCGTAGAATAACTTTTTTGAATTAATAAGAGTGAAAAAATAGAAGTAGAAAAGAAAATACACAAGAAATTATACCATGCAAGACAGCATTCCCACCAAGTTAGATTTTGAGAATACCTAAATGCTTCTAAATTATCCACTAAAGCCGGGCGTGGTAGCTCACACCTGTAATCCCCGCACTTGGGAGGCTGAGGCAGGAGGATCGTTGTGAGTTCGAGACCAGCCTGGGCTACAAAAGTGAGCTCAAAGCCAGCCTGAACTGCACAGTGAGACCCTGTCTCAAAAAAAAGCAAAATAAATAAATAAATAAATAAATAAATAAATAAATAAATAAAATAAATTATCCACTAAAAAAAACTTAAAAGTGTCTTATATCCATTAAATTGAAATTTCTTGAGAAAGTCTACATACCTGCATTCTCCAAATTTGACTTTTGTGTTTCATCCTGAGTATTATTCAACTCAATAGGACAAACAGAATTTGGTTTTTTATTCCATGAATGACTTCTACATTTAAAAAAAAGTAGGGATCAAAGTCACTTGTCTGTCCACATTTCTGAATCTACCCTCAAATTTATTTCTCCAAAACTGTTAATATTAAAAAACTAAAACATTACATAAATAATAAAACTTTTATTAGTGTTCTTCAAACTAAAAGGAGCCTCCTCCTAATGTTGGATTCAGTGAAAACTGTTCATTTTTGCTACTTCTGAGGTAGCAGAATCAGGAAATCCAAAAAATTCCCTTGGGAAATTAGAATTGAATAACTCTAAAAGATCTGAAAGCAAAACTGTTTTTCACTTGTAAGGCCAATGACATGTCCAAGTATTACTTTCATGACACATTAACAGACAATACCTTTAGGAAGAACTACCCACTTTCTTAACCATAAAAGATATACTTCAATGAAAATAAAACTCCATCTTCTGTATTGAGGGCATCATTTCATTAAAATAATGCTCTTTAAATGACACTATATTTAACATACCTAATTGTAGGTTTCTCTTGATTTGATTCTTCATCATCACTTTTATCAGAAAATTGGTGGTGGAGAACTTCATCCTGCTCTTCTATGAGACCCAACAGCATCTGACTTTGGTTTCGAAATTCAGCAAATACTTGGTCCAGTGAGTGCACAGGAGGACTTGAGTAGACCTTGCAAGTGATTCCCCCACCCAACAAGATAAGTGATTTTTATTTTATTTTTAAATTCTTTTTTGGTGTTTCATTTTTGTGAGACAGGTCTGACCTTGAACTCGTTGTGTAGCTCAGGCTGGCCTTGAACTTGTGGTGATCCTCCTGCCTCAGCCTCAAGAGTGCTGGGATTATAGGTGTGCACCACCATACCCAGTGATCAGGATTTTTAAAATGTCTATTTTTCTCCTATTTTTTCAAAATGTTTCAAAGGGGTTATTAGGTACTCTTAGTATAACCAATCACTGAAAATATGCCTCTCATTAAAAAGTCAAAATTAATTTCACCTTACTATAGCGCTTCATGGACACACATTTCTTTCAGAAACTATGCAGTTTTTTTATAGAAAATGGTATTTAAAAACCATAGGTATGGGCCGGGCAGGATGGCTCAGTGGTCTAAAGTGCCTGCTTAGGAAAGCTTGGGCAGCTGCAGGGACCGCGGTTCGATCCCCGGCACCACATGCTGCACCAGCCCTGCCCTCAGGGCAGGCTGAGCCGACCATAAAAATAAATAAATAAACAAACAAAAGTTCTGAAACAAGAAAAAAAATCATAGGTATAATATCAACACTAAAATTTTGGTAGTTGGGCTGGGGAGATAACTGGGTGGCCTAAGTGCCTGCCTGTCAAGGGTAAGGACCCAAGTTCAATCCCCAGTACCATATGCTATGCCAGCCCTGAGCATGCCATGCCTGCTACTGAAATCAGGAATGGTGGCGAACACCTGAAATCCCAGTGCCAGGGAGACTGACACAGGAGAATCACTATGAGTTTTTGAGCTGCATAGCAAGACCCTGTATCAAAAAAATAAATATAAGATTTTTTAAAAAAAATTTTAAATCAGGGCCTGGCAGGATAGCTCAGTCGTCTAAAGTGACTGCTTAGGAAAGCTTAGATGGCTTCAGAGACCGTGATTCAATACCCGGCACCCTCAGGGCAGGCTGAGCCGGCCATAAAAATAAATAAACAAAAGTTCTGAAACAATAAAAAAAATTAAAATCAGTAGTGTTTCTATATACCAATAATGAACTAGCAAGGAAAGAAATCAATAAACCAATTTCATTCAAAATAGCTTCAAAAAATATCTAGAGATCAGTCTAACCAACGAGGTAAAAGACCTTCACAATGAAGAGTAAAGAAGTAGACAGAGCCAGAGAGATAGCTCAGTAGAATAAGCACTTGCCTGGCAAATGCAAGGGCCTGAGTTCAATCCGCATTCTGCAAGAAAGAAAAGAAGAAAAGACATCCTATGTTCATGCAGCAGCAAAATATTGTTAAAATGGGTCATGTTACTAAAAGCAACCTACAGATCCACTGCCATTCTTACCAAAATTCCAATAACATTCTTCATAGAACTAGGAAACGCAATCGTAAAATTCATATGGAAACAGGAAAGGCCAAGAATAGACTTCCAAAGGCTTCCACAGCAATCCAAAGCAGTAAGAGCAACCCTAGAGGCATCATAATATCCAATTTCAAGTTATAGCATAAAGCCACAGTAACAAAAATTGCATGGCACAAATAACAGACCCACAGACCAAAGCAGCAGAAGACACAGAAACAAACTCATGCAATTACAGCCATCTGATTCTTAACAAAAACCCTAAAAATAATGGAGAAAAGACAGCATTCCTAACAAGTGATGCAGGGAAAACTGGGTATTCATATGTGGAAAATGAAAGCTAGATCCCTATTTCTTACCCTATAAAAAATCAATTCAAGACAATCTGAAATTTCTATAAGAAAACTTAGGGGAAACACTGACACACAGTCACAGGCACAGACTTCCTAAGTAGCACTTTAATAGCACAGGAAATAAGAGCCAGAATCAAAAGTGACACTACATTAAAAAGTTTTTGCACAGCAGAGAAATAACTGACAGAGTCAAGAGATAACTTACAGAATGGAAGACAATTTTTTTCAGCGACCTTTACAACAGAAGATTGATATCTAGAACATACAGAACTTTAAAAACTCACATCAATAGTCTAATTGAGGAAAGGGCAAATGAACTAAGATACTTCTCAAAACAACAGGAAAACAAAAAAGATGTCAACTGTGCCCTGTAAGAAAGGACAGAAAGCTCTGCGTTCCGGCGACTAACTTCCTGCTCCAGCCCAGCCCAAACCCCACCGCTGGGAGCTGAGCCTGCGCACCCGCCCCGGGTAAGCCCCTGCGCCCCTCTGCCCCGCCTCTGCGTTCC
>PVJA010055112.1:0-11292 GCA_004027025.1 Myocastor coypus | reverse complement strand
AACTGCGGTCCCTTGCGGTTGCCTAAGTAGGTGCTCTTTTTTTTTTTTTTTGTCTTTTTGAGGCAGGGTCTCATTATGCAGTTCAAGCTGGCCTTGAGCTCATTTTTGTAGCCCAGGCTGGTCTTGAACTCACACCAATCTTCCTGCCTCAGCCTCCCAAGTGCTGGAATTACAGGCGTGCGCCCGGCTCAAGCAGGTGCTTTAGACTGCAGAGCTATCTCACCCTCCCTCTGGGGCATCTTTGGTGCATGTGAAGAACATTTGTCCTCAGGCACAGGCTTAAGTTGGGTGTGGATCTGTCATTCTGGGTGAGCCAGGATAGGATGCTCCAGGGGCCAGGAATAAAAACACTTTCTACCCCTTGGTCTCCATCTCGTCCTCCAATCTCATCCCTTCCCAGTTTACATCTGTGGCCACCAGGTTTTGTTTCTTATTAACTGTAGAAGGGCAAAGGACAGAGGTGGGAGCCGGAGGACAAACACAGGTCACATGGGTGTGAGGACAGTAGTGCACAAACACACTTCAGTTCATGGCCTTTGCTTTCAGTTTCCTTTTCAGAAGCTTGTCAGTGCTGCTACCTGCTGTCCTGTGAGGGGAGCAGCCCTCATTTAGATGTGCTCTCTGGCTGTGTGGATGGAAAGACACTGGCCATTCTTTTCCCTGGCTTCCCTGCCTGTAGATGCCCCGTCCCAGCCTGGGCATGTTGGGGCTTCTACTGTGCCAGGTCGAGCAGGAGATGCAGGTCAGCAGCAGGGGCAGAGTGGCCTGAGTTGGCACCCAGGGAACCAGGGTTTCTATCAGGAATATGGATGTTGGTCAGTGAAGTAGGAGACGTGGTGACCTCGATGAAATTTGGGCTCTGGGTTCTGCATGTTTTCTTACCCTAAGTCATCTCAGGCTTGCATGTTAATCCTTTGACTTCTGTAAGTTCTGGACAGTCAGGTAGGGGCTAAATCAGCCCAAAGTGGGCACAGCTGCAAGTCTCAGCCCTCAGGACCTCTCTTCCTACCCTGCCAGCCTCAGCTTCTGTCCGGGGACTGCAGCATCCTGACCCTCCTTGCTGAGCAAGGATTGTAACCTCTGGTCCACCAGATGACACCAGCGCCACCCAGGGGCCATGGCAGTGTCTCCCTTTGTGACAGATTCTGCTCTCTTGTCTACCTCACCCTGCCCTCTTCCACCATGCACCTGGGTTCCTGCCATGCTGATGACTACATGGTGTCCCAAACAAGTCTTGGATTTGCTCTTGTAGCTCTCTGGCCAGTACTAGGTTCCTCAGATACTGGAGACCAAAAAGCAGTGTAGCATAGTGGTGAGATGTGTGGGCTCTGCTGTGTTCACCAGGCTCAAAGCCAGGTGTTGCCACTGACGGGCTTTGTGACTATGGCTGACTTGAATAACTTCCTGGTTCCACTGAGCACTGGCAGGCAATGGAATCCACATGGCAGGGTTGTTGCTAGGACTACATAGAACTATACCTGAAATTGCTTTGGTGAATGCCTGGTGTTTGGCAAGTAGAAAATTCCATTAGCTTCTGAGAAAGGCAAAACAGCAAAATGGCTAGGTCAGTGGTCCTCAGCCAGGAGCAATTTTGTCCTCAAGAATGTTTGCTGGTGTGTAGTTTTGCTTTTCTTACAAGAGGGTGTTGCTACTGTCATCTATGGACAGAGGTCACAAGTCACATGCCAGCACTACACTCAACCCTGAAATGCTGTGTCTGGCCTAAGTAAAGATCAGCTCCAATCTGCTAATGTTCTCTTTATTTGACATAACATTTTCATAAGCTATGGAAACTCTGTTTCTTTGATTCTTTCCCCATAAAATGGGGCTAGTAGCTTGTGACTAGGCCCTTGAGAGAAGATTCCTGGCATGCTGTCATCATCGCAGACCACGCTGCTATCACTGCTTCTCACCCTGTACGTGCCTTCCCCTGGGAAGCTCCCCTGACGCAGGGTCGGATTGTTCTCCCTGTGCTTTTGGACGCTTACAGCATGATCCCCACCCATCCACTTGTCTGTGTTTCCCAAGACACAGTGAGCCCCTTGAGGGAGAGGCTGCAACACCCTGGGCTGAGTGCAGTGCCTGCTACCTACCTAGGCACCACCTGTGTCCATCCAAGGTGCCTCTCCTCTCTCTCTGGTGATGCAAGCCCTACTGGGCTTTACCCTGATGCACCTGTCCTACTGAAGCCAACAAATGAGGCCACATACCTGTGTCTGGGACCACTTGAGGGGCTGGAGATTCCTCTTAGCAATGACCTGGAGGAGCCATAGGTTCTCAGGCAGTTACAGTCTTCGCTCTTTGTAGACCCTGAGAGGGGCAAAGCTGAGACTTGAGCTCTTCATCGTGCCAGTGGTCAGCTGGAGTGTGAGCTGCTGGCTGGGATGGGAGGCTGGTGAGCATGAGCCTTGCTTTTGGGACCAAATATGTCTTTGCTTCCTCTTTCCTGTTTTTTCTCCCCTCACACTGTGGCAAATATTGAAATATTGTGGCAAATATAGCCCCTAGCTGTGGGGCTAGGATGGTGGCAGTCACTTGTAGTGAAATTTGAGATTAGGACTATGTATTAATTACCTCAATAACAAATGGGCAGGGGATACATTTCAGTGGCACAGTGCCTGCCTGAGATAGTGACTTTCAATATGGCTCCCAGTCCCCCCGCCTCCCACCCCCCGCCAAAAAAAAAAACCCCTTCTGAAATTACCTCACATTCAGAAGCAATTAAAAACAGCATGCATGTGTTATTTTTCTTTCTTTCTTTCTTTCCTTTTTTTTTGGTCTTTTTCAAACAGGGTCTTGCTATGCAATTTAGGCTGGTCTTGAACTCAATTTGTAGACTCAGAGTGATCCCCCTGTTTCTGCCTCCCAAGTGCTGGGATCACAGGTACATGCCACATCACCTGGCTATTGTCTTAGTTACTTTTTGCTCATTGCTGGGACAAATACCTGGCACTCAAAATGAAGGAAGGAAAGGTTTATTTAGCTCACAGTTTGTGGAGGTTTCAGTCCATATTCGGCTAGCCCAAGGCGGAGTGGAGCAGGGCAGAGAGCATCCAGTTCATGGCGGCAGAACAGCAGCAAAATGGCGGCAGAGGCAGTCAACCAAACAGGGCAGCAGAGCAGCAGCAACAGCTCAAGTCTGTCTCTCTGTCTGTCTTTATATTACATTCAGGCTCTCCACCTTAGCCTCTGCCTTAGGCTACACTCATAATCCCAGAAGTACTTTGACCCATAATCTCATCAGTACTAAAACCCATAATCCCAGGGATCATGGATCAAGTCTCAAACTCTAGAAGTCCCCGCCCAATGACTCCATGAGGCTTTGGGGGGACAACTAGACACAAACCATAACAGCTATACATGTGTTATTTCATACCACTTCCAGGTATTAGGAACCCAGATGATGACACTAGCGTTGGTCTCTCTTGGGGTTTCAGTGCAGGTGTGGCCAGGGCTGCGGTCTGTCCTCAAGATGGCACAAACCAAAGCTGTTGGAAGAGCCAGATGGCTCCCTTTAAAAGACACATGAGTATCCCAAGGTAGGAAGTCTGTAGTGGGACTTCCAGAAAGCAGGAAGCCTGGAGTGTCGTGGAGAGTGGCTGCCATGGATTAGTCTCAGTTGCTTTTCTCATGGCTGAGACAAAATGCCCAACACGCAAAGCTAAAGGAGGAAAGGCTGATTTAGCTCACAGTTTGTAAAGGTTTCAGTTCACAGTCTGCTGGCTCTCAGGAGGATGGCACATGGCAGAGGGACAGCCATGCACAGCAGCAGAAGACAGCAAAAGCAATCAGGGAAAGGGGAGAAGAGACTCTTTCGGCTCCTCACACTGTACAAAGGCCGCCTGCCCTGGCACTCACACCCCTAACCCCAGCCAGAACAACCCCAAGCAGGGGACTGGCGGCTTTACTAATTAGACACCCTTAATCCCAGCATCACATACTGTATATGCAGCCACCTCTGAAAAAAAACCCTATGACCACATGAGGCTTTGGGGGACATCTGGACACAAACCATAACAGATGCATTATCTTAATATAATGAATGCAGAAGATTAGTTATCAGTATATTATTTTTTCTGGATCTGGTTGCATTTTGAATCCAAAGTACCTCTGGGGGCTCTGACTCTGATCTTCTCTACTTTAAGATCTGAAAGGTGACTCCATCCATCCCTGTCTGGTCATAGGACTGTGTGGCTCAAGCATGATCTACGGGGTACCAAATACAAGAGGAGACAAGTTTTGGAGGATAATAAAAGATTTAAAAAACCTAAGAGCATCCCGGGAGTGGGAGGGGAGAGGGAGTTTGGACCTGGCCCTCTGGTCAGATCTGTGCCACAGCCTGGAAAGGAGTAGGGAGCGACTGGAGAAACAGAGGCAAGGCCCAGTCTTTCACGCAGGTCCCACCTGATTCCACTCTGGAAAGCCCTTTTGAAGAAATGGCCCTGGTGAGGGGCGGCTGGCTGTGGAGGCAGAGCTCTATCCTCCGCCGCTGGAAGCGGAACTGGTTTGCGCTATGGCTTGATGGAACTCTGGGCTACTACCATGATGAGACAGCACAGGATGAGGAAGACCACGTGCTCATCCACTTCAATGTCCGTGACATAAAGGTTGGCCAAGAGTGTCATGATGTGCAGCCCCCAGAGGGCTGGAGCCGTGATGGGCTGCTGACTGTGAACCTAAGGGAGGGCTCCAAACTGCATCTGTGCGCAGAGACCCGGGATGATGCCATAGCATGGAAGACAGCGCTGCTGGAGGCGAATGCCACCCCGGCCCCAGCTGGAGCCTCCGTCCCACCCAGAAGCTGCCGGGTTTGCCCCAAGGTCAGGTGTGTGACCCGCTCTTGGAGCCCCTGTAAAGTTGAGAGGCGGATCTGGGTGCGTGTCTACAGCCCATACCAGGACTACTACGAGGTGGTGTCCCCAAATGCCCACGAGGCCACATACATCCGCAGCTGCTACGGGCCGCCTTATGCAGGCCCCAGTGTGACGCACGTGGTGGTTCAGGAGGACCCCTGCTACAGTGCAGGTGCCCCACTGGCCATGGGCATGCTGGCTGGGGCTGCCACGGGCGCTGCGCTGGGTTCGCTCATGTGGTCGCCCTTCTGGTTCTGAACCTTGGGACTCTGGGCTCCAGACTCTGCACTTCCCAACACCCCCTTACCTCTTGGTCGCCCACACCCACACCCACTCCCTTCTGACCCCATCCTCTCTGTGAGCCTCTGCTGGGCTTGCACCGTCTCTCCTTTTCGCCTACTCCCCTCTCCCAAGCTCAGAAGAAACTGTCATCTCAGGTGTGAACATGGCTAGAAATCTCCACATCCAGACTCTCCAGAAATCTCTTAGAGACACAGATGCATGTATGTCCTCCAAACACACCAGGAGACAGCAAACAACTTCATTTGGCTTCAAATCCCCTAGGCTCTGGTGTGACAATGAGACTAGGGCCCCCCTGCTCTCCCCTGGGAAAGCACTAGGCCCAGTGAAGGGAATGGAAGTAAACAAACACTTGACAAAGGTACAGGTTACCTGTCCTTTGACAAGGCAGGGGAAGGGAGCTAGGCAGGTAGCCCTGGAATGCTGTTGTTGGCACATCCAGAGAATTAAAGGGGAGATCATGGGGTGGAGTTGTGGTGGTCATGGTGAGCTGCAAGATAGGGAGTTTGTCAAGTTAAGGGATGATGAGTTTTTCATAGAAATTTCATGACTGTACCTATTAGTGTTGTTCTTGATTTATTAGTACTGACCCAAAATACTCAATTTAGTTCCATTCTTCCTACCAGCAGATTCCTAGGCCCCTGTCCCCTATGACAACAACTGAATTTAACCTGAGGACTTCTGGGTACGGGCAGGTGGTCTCCAGCCTTAGCAAGTGGCCTCAATCAGGAATTGCCTTTCTGATCCCTAGAGCTATCTATTACTGTGACTTTCACCATTTCCTGCTTTGTGTCTTCCTTAATTCTGGGCAGATGTCAGTGTTTCCCTCCAGGACCAGACCCAGCCTAGGAAGTATCCCTTGCCATGTGCCTGCCTACAATCACTACCCCAGTCCTGTCCTAGTCACCAGTAGAAATGCTAACACCCTTGCCAGGACCTGGTGTCATCCACTAAACTTCCCTAGTTGACCAGGGCTCTATTGGCTCAACTGCAGAGATTAATAAAGATGTGGTTGCCTCTAAAAAACAAAACAAAACAAAAACCTAAGAAACTGTTGAAGAGGAGAGATGAAGCTGTGTGTAGTGGCACATGCCTGTAATCCTAGAACTCTGGGAAGCTGAGGCAGGAGGATTCCAAGTGAGAGCTCAGTTTGGGCAATTTATCAATTTACTGAGAACTTGTTTCAAAATAAAAATTAAGGGCCAGCCAGATAGCTCAGCAGACTGAAGCACCTGCGTAGGCAGAGTGTGGGGGCCGGGGTTTGATTCCTGGCATCACAGATGGTGCCAGCGTGTCCACAGTATGCTGAGACAATGACTGAGACTGGGCGTGGTGGCACATGCGTGTAATACCAGCACTTGGACGGCTGAAAACGTGAGGATCACTATAAGTCTGATCTATGTAGTGAGACCTTGTACTAAATACATTAAAAATAAATAAATAAATAAAAGGGATCTGGGAATGTAGCTCAGTGTGAAGGGTCTGAGTTTCAATTCTCAGTACTGCACATTCCCAGTACTACAAAAAAGAACAGAGGGAAGAAGGGAAGCAGGGAGACAGGGAGGGAGAGGGAGAGAGAATGAGCATTGTGTTTATATCTAGATCCCCCTGTTTTAGTTACTCTTCTCTCTTTGCTGGGACAAATACCCGACACTCAAAATGAGGGAAGGAGAGGTTTATTTAGCTCACAGTTATTGGAGGTTTCAGTCCATATTCAGCTGGCTCCAAGGAAGAGAGGCACATGGCAGAAAACAACTTTTCATGGTGGCAGCTAAGAGCAAGAGAGAAGAGAGAGATAGCAGCAGCTCAAGCAGCTAACTTTTCTTCCTTTACATTGAAATGCAAATCACCTGACCCAGGGAAGGTGCAACACCCACACCCACAATAATCAATTATAAATTCCAGAAGCCCAATGACTGCACAAGGCTTTGGGGGGACACCTATACACAAACCATAACATTCTGCCTCTGGACTCCCAAAGACTTGTGCATGTCCCTTTGTGCAAAAGACACTCTAGTCCATCTCTAAGAGTTGCCAGTCCCAACAGTTTCAGCATTGCTGAGATGTCCAAGTCCCAAGTCTCTGTGAGCCCCTCTACAAATAAAAAGTCAAACACATCCAACATTCAAAGGCCTAAGATACACATTACCATTCCAAAAGGTACACACAGCAGGATACCAAGCATTGGGACCAACACAAGTCCAAAATCCAGAAGGGCCAACATTAAATTCTATAGGTCCTTGTGGAACATCTGAAGCAACCAGTGGCAAATTGTAAGCTCCATGTGGCTCTGTCCCTATAGCATTCTTGGTAGTAGTAGCTTTCATGGCTTCTCTCTTAGGGTGGCTTTGCTACCTTTGTGCAGTTTCCCTTAGACGATCTATGTTTCTGGCTTTTTTAAACTTCTGGGGTTTCCACTGAACAGGCTTCTCACTCACAGCTTTACATACTACCCTCTCAGGGGCACACTGCCTGGCCTTCCAGGCCTTCTGAAATTGAGATGGAACCTTTCTTAACCTCAGAACTCTTGTATTTTCAATGTGCCTAAAACCACTGCCCACGTGGATGATGCCAAGATCTGCTGCCAGGTGGAGCAGTAGCTAGGCTTCCTTCGCTCTTGGCTGTAGGGGTTGGTGCATGGATTGCTGAGCTCTTTGACCCTGATCCTGAGGAATAAATTCTCCAAGCCTGTGCCATTCTGGGACCTGGTATGGTGGCTGCCATTCTGGAACAAAGGGCTCAGAGGCTTTCCCTTCAAGGCAAAGGCCCTGATCTGTGCAATTCTGAGGCTGCAAAGGGTGGAGAACTGCCACTTCCTGTGATGCCCTCAGTCCATCCTACCCATTCTCTGGTTCCTTTTCAGCAATGGAGAGCCTCTTAGCTCTATCTTTGCAGTCCATAGTTTTATTGGCACTTCCTTTCTGGCCAAGCTCACAACATTTTAAATCCTCCTACTGGGATCCTTGCTTGTGATTCTCAACATAAGTTTGTTTTATTATTTATTTATTTATTTATCTTGTTTCAGAACCTTTGCTTGTTTATTCACTCATTTTTATGGCCGGCTCAGCCCACCCCGAGGACAGGGCTGGCATGTGGTGCCGGAGATCGAACTGCATCCCTGCAGCCGCCCAAGCTTTCCCAAGCAGGTGCTTTATACCACTGAGCCATCCCGCCAGGCCCCCTCTCAGCATAAATTTGGCTAAAAGCCCCCAACAACAGCCATGCTACCGCCCGAATATTTGGCTGCTTTGAAATATCTTTTGAAAGATTCATCAGTCCACCATGCTTAAACTCATTCTCAGGCAAAGCCTCTGGACATGAGCAAAATGCAGACAACTTCTCTGTCAAGTCAAAACACAAATGATCTGGAGTCCAGCAACCAGTACAGCAGAAACCTCCCAACCTGGTGTTTACAGGCCAACTTTCTATCAGCCTTCTGGACTCCTGAGCTCTGACCAGAATCTCTGCTACAGAAGAGCTGAAGCTGTTCCAGGTCTTCTCAAGTAGGCAATATCTCCAAATCTTTCCTATCTCTTCTCATAAACCATTTCCAAACACTCATGATCCACATGGTCAGGGTTAGTCACAGCAATGACCCCATTCCTGTGGTACCAAATTCTGTCTTACTCTTCTCTCATCGCTGGGACAAATACCAGACACTCAAAATGAGAGAAGAAAAGGTTTAATTAGTTCACAGTTACTGGAGATTTCAGTCCATATTCAGCTGGCTCCAAGGCAGAGTGGCACATGACAGAGGGCAACCTTTCCTGGTGGAAGCTAAGAGCAAGAGAGAAGGGAGAGGTAGTAGCAGCTCAAGCAGAGCACTTCTCTTCCTTTGCATTGGAATGCGAATCACCTTCCCCAGGGGAGGTGCAACACCCACACCCTCACCCACAATAATCAATTACAAATTCCAGAAGCTGCCAAATGACTGCATGAGGCTTTGGGGGGACACCTGTACACAAAGCATAACACCTCCCAACCTTTATCTACTCACTGGTGTGGCTTTTGGGAAGGGGTTCGCTCATGGCTGTGTGAATATAGGTTAAGTGTATGTGATAACTGGATTAGTTCACTGATGGGTTTACCATTGTCTGTGTGTAGATGATGGGGAGATCTATACTCGGGGTAGATGGCACCAACCAATAGTTGTAAACTGGATGGGGTAAAAAGGGAAAGGAAGGCTTAGTGCTCACTGCCTCCTGCCTGCCTGGCCATGGACTATGTCTCCTCCATGATGACCATCTGCCCTGCCACCCTGTCTTGGACCCAGCCAACTATGGACTGAAACCTCCATGTATGATGAGCTAAAATCAACCTTTCTTTCATTAACTTGTGAGTGTTGGGCATTTTGCCCCAACAACAGGAAAGTAAATAAAACAATGAGCAAGAAAGAAAATTCTCAGGCAGAATATCATTTCCTTCTCAGGACACCTGAGCCACAGGTGCATCCTGAGTATTATGCACGGTTCCACACCAGCAGACTGTCACAGGAGCGAGTTCTGAGGCTGGCCCACCAGCGGGCTTTGCGTGGACTGCCATCCTATAGCCAAGTCCTTTAGCAAAGGACTTTAAGTCTGTTGTCATGCGCTTGGCTCGTGGATAGCAGGGCAGTTTTGCTGTATCATGCACCACTCCTTCCTTGGACAACAAATTCACAGAGAAGGGTGTGTCTGTAATAATTAAGTTGTTTATTTCTTTCTGTTCTATTTTCCTTCTGTTTTCTCTAAGATTTTAACAAATGCTTGTCAGATGGTCAACCTTGTCACATCTGTGCTACTCAGAAAGGAGTGGTGGGAAAAATGAGTGAGCATGGGCACTGGGGGGGCAGCGCCAAGGGCAGGCGTCTCTGCCATCTCGCTGCCCTTTCTCATGTCTCCCTGAGAGACAGAAGGGTGAGCTTTGTGTATATGAAGAGTGACTGGGGCTGGGCAGATAGCTCAGTAGAGTAAGTACTTGCTTAGCAAGCACAGGGGCCTGAGTTCAATCCCCAGTACCACACACACACACACACACACACACACACACACACAAAGAGTGACAATGTTTTCCTTGCAGCTGGGTCAAGCAGGTCTCTCATGAGACACCCAGAAGGGATGGACGAAGCTGATTTTACTCCATTTCTTTGCTCTTGGTCACTTGTGCTTTGGTACAAATATGTCACTGCATAACCTCAGGGGTACTGGCACTTGATACCTTGCCTTAAACTGCAGAATACAAGGGTTTGCTTCTGGCCAGGAGAATTTCAGGTATCAGGTGATGAGAAAGAAAACAATATAAGCAGGAATAGTCAGCAGTCATTGGTGCCTGCTCCATTCCCAGACTCTGTGGAGGGACAGGGCATGAAATCTTCACAAAATGCCCAGGGGGAAGGACGTGCTCTTGGCGTTGCCTCTGGCGTCTGGCCCATGTGTACTTGCTGAAAGGTGGTGACCTGCATGCTTTCATACTGCTAATAACAGGCAGCAGTGTGACACCAAAGCCTGCTCGTGGACCCATTTGGTGTGATTTAAGTTCATGTAGAAGTTCTGGGAGTGAGGTACCTGTGAACCCGATGGCTTGGCCACAGGGGTGATCCTCTGGGCCCTGGTACAGAACAAAGGCTCTTAGGGCTGCCCCTTTTCCTACAGGACAGAGTAAAACAATGCAGAAGTGAGGCTTGGGGTGGGTAGGGACAGGGAGAAGCCTCCCCTCTGGCTGGTTGGTGGGCCTGGAAGAGCTGAAGCAAGATGGCCTCGCTTGCCCTTGCCAGAAGGCTGGGTGTGGAAGGTCAGGTCCACGGCCTCTGGTGCGGGTGGGACACAGAGCACCCATGCACAGAGCTGGTCTGTCCTGGTGGATGATTTTGCTGGCCTCTTAGGCTGGCTCTCTCCCACTGGGGGTATTCTGATCTCTGGTGTGGTAGAGTGGGATTGGGCTGGGGCCCGGCTGAGCAGAGCACACTTCTGTCTCACGTGGAAGTAAACATTTTGGATTCCTAATTATATCCCTAGGGTCTAAGCCTCTGGTCAACCAAGTCAACTGCAAAGTCTGTGAGCCCTGGGCTAGGCTGAGAGTGGGACCCATTCGCTCCCTTCCCTGCCTTTCCTATTTGTTTCTTCCTGTGGCAACCATCTCATTTGTGATGATGAGCAGAGCT